>JAAAKQ030147648.1:1828-13042 GCA_010016005.3 Zanna intricata
CATAATTTTTGCGAACATTTCATTTAAAAATAACTTCTGGTTGGAGTAGGAATATTCTACCGCACGTTGGAAGAGTATGCAATTCGTTGTTGCATTTTAGCGATATATTTTTAACATACATGTCTATTTTTATAAATTATTCTGAAATATTATAGTTACAGACAATTTTTCTCTACTAATCCTGAATTGGCTTATATTGACACACACACACACACACACACGCACGCACACGCGCACACGCACACACGCACACACGCACACAAATGAAAATTAAATCTACTCAATAGTTATGCAAGTACAACGAGTTCAATGTGTTGAGAAATTTAAAAAAGTTAAATTTTAGAATAAATTTATTTTTATGAAAATTTCATTAAAATAGATTTTAAATTTAAAACTAGAAGAATTGCTTTTGATGGACAGATTGTACATAAATCAATATTAGTAGTTTATAATTTGAAATATCTATTTCAACGTTGATACGTAAGTTCGGTATTAATGAAATTTATTATCGGCTTCTATTTGTTTTTAACGATATTTGCTCATGCCACAATTATTTGCGTTATTAATAGTATCTACCTTCCATTTTAGATAAATATAAAAAGAAAAATAATTATAGACTTCTATTAGAGATTTTCGGAACATTATTTTTCATTCCTATGATAAACGATACATTTATTCATTTCATCAAGTTTCCTTAGAATTTTAATGTAATTTTGTTTAAAAATTAAGAAATATGACATTTTTAATATTATTACATTTATTTATTTTCTTGACGAAACGTAATAGCCCTTAATAATGATTAAAACATATATTTCATACTGTAGTAGTGTTTTCCGATCTAATTTTAAGTATTTGAGATACGTTTCTGCTTGTATTTTTAATAGTCCTAGCCTTACAAATGTTATGAAACCAGTTAATTATGTAATAAAATTTGATATTTTCCCAATTTGGCTGGTCTAGTGGTTAACGGGACATAGCAAATCACCAGATTTCAAAGTCGAGAGTTCTAAGGTTAAAATCCTAGTAAAGATAAATCACTTTTATACGGATTTGAATACTAGATGGTGGATACCAGTGTTTTTTGGTGGTCGGGTTTCAATTAACCATACAATTACCCATCTAACCATTTACCATTGATTTAACCATCTAATTGAAAGCATTGGTTTCAATTAACCATCTAAGGATCGGTTGATCTGAGATTGTACAAGACTAAACTTCATTTACACTCATACATATCATCCTAATTCATCCTCCGAAGTGATACCTTACGGTAGTTCCGGAGACTAAATAGAAAAAAACAGATATATTACTGTTATTTTTCATGTTAGTTTAATATCATTTTTTCAAATTTAATTTATTTATAAATTTCATGTTGGTCGGTCAGTTAGATATTCTTTGTTGTGTTCAGACGTAAAATCTTGGCGTTGTAATTAATATCTTTAATAATTTACAAAATGTATTAATGGTTTTAAGACTTTTCCTTGCATTTATATGATTTTGGGACTAAATAATCTGATGCTATATTTAGAGCAATTACTGGAATCTAATTTGTACATTTCTGAACAAAATTGTTTATTGATTTATTTTTTGTTTGCTTTAAAATAATAAATATTTTATTTTTGTTTTAAAAGTGATGTACAAACATTATTTTTGAAATTTGTTATGATTACTCCTTTGTATAAGTTGAAGTTATGAATCTTCTGCTACATAAATATTTTATTTTTTGTTCTGTATGTTGTGTGTCATTTAATACTGTCGTGGTCAGTCATTAATTTGTGTCAGATGTTTTAATGTATTAATTTATTCAGTTATTTTTGTCACTGAATTAAGTTTTTAAGACACTATCAAAACGTTGGTTACGTATGCAAATTCGTAAGAAAATTTTATTTTAAGTTATTAGCAACATTGGTGATATCTGTGTTTTGAAAGTTTTAATAACTCTTTGAAAAACAGGAATGATTTATCCATTATTAACTGTAAACATGATCATAAAATTTCGTAATGTCCAGATCAGAAGTCCATGTAAGGAAGTAAAACTCTACTGAAATTCATCACCAGTTGAGTGAAGTGTACAACAACGCAGATTTTTCGTGCCAGATGATATAATCTGATGCAATTTGCTAAAAAATGGGTCCATGGAAATCATATCCATTAGGATGTAGTTTATCGATGAAAACCTGCAGGAAAAGCCATCAACTTTGACGAAGGATGACAACTATCCAAACAAGATTTAATTGTTACTTGCAAATAGTCGAATTACAGCATATGAAATTGTAGGTAAACTGAGTATTGCAACAGAGAGTAGGTATATAATTTCTGAAAATCTGAACAGTTGAAAAATTTGTGTTTGATGGGTTCCTCGTTTACTGAAAAGATACGCGTGGAAATGTTTTCAAAGAGTACCTTCTCTCTTTAGTCGTTATAAGAAAAAAGATGATATCCTTTTACACAAAACTATAATCGAGAATAAAGGTTGGGTGAATCATTTTTTATCGGAAGTAAAGGAGTTAAATTGGATAGAAATATTCCCATTTCCTTCATTAAAAATATTTTGAAATATTCTACCTGCATGAAAGAGATGACAACTTTTTTCAACTTCTGTCAACTTATTTGACAATTAGAGTGTGATTAACACTTAATTCAACCTGATTTCTAGGTTTAATGTGAATTATACATTGAAATTTTGAAGACACTAACAGAGGCGATTACAGTTCAAGACCCGAAAAACTCACACAAGGAAAAATATTATCACATCATAGATATTGTGGTGATGGTGGTGGTGTTGTTAGTGGTAGTGGTAGTAGTATTTAGCAGTAGTAGTAGTAGTGTATCAGTGTTCTGCTATTTAGCTGATCTTTATAAAGCTTTGGCTCTCCTTTCTTTTCTCTTTTCAGCTAAACTTTTTGTATAAACATAAATTCTTTCCACGTTAATAACATCCAGCAGTTTTATCTTCTTCTTCTTCTTCTTTGCCCTCTCTTACCATTCACTATACCCTCTAAGGGAAGCTTTAACAAACAGTCCTTCTGTAACACATGTCCAATCTAGGTACTTTTTCAATTTCTCAAAGTCTGTAGTAGTGATCCACCCTTTCAAACTCCCTCTACCATTTCATTTTTACTATTTCTGTCTGCATATTTTATCTTTTCTATCTTCCTCCAGATCTACATTTTGAAAAATACTAGTCTTTTCTCATATTCCCTGCAAAGAGTTCACATCTTCAGCCGATTTACAATTCATACAAAACATTTAACGAGTCTTACCTCAGATGATAACAAGCTTACTACAAAACATGCTTCTCTTCTATTGAAAGCTTTTTTTTTTACCATTGCAATTCTTGCTTTTATTTCCGTTGCGTATCTCACATCATCACAGGTAATACTTACAAGATATTTAAAGGACTCCATCTTTTCAATTTCTTTTTCTAGGTTAACTAATATATTTTTCTTATTCTTGCCAAACATGATACATCGTTGGCAACTATTTACCAGCATTTTTGTAATTATCTTGACATTTTCTGCTAGGAAACCCATGTCATCAGCAAAAAATATATACATACATACATACATACATTCTACACTCTTCTCACCAAAACACACTACTCTCTTTCATTTCATTCACTTTTTTATGATCTAGCATCTTCTGAACCATTTCTCTTCTGTAACCAACCTGTTCTTCAACAATAGATTCAGAATTAATGCTAGATGTCTTTCTGTCCATCATCACACTAAATATGCTTTCTTGGTGAGTTACCTTTCTCATTAATCTCATTATATAAGTATACATCTTCCTTTACCCCTTTACTTCTCAAGATTTTTAGAATTTCTAAAAAGAAAAAGCCTAACTAACTAATTTCCCCTAGTAATTCATCAAGGTCACAGATTTATCGGTTCTTCGTTCTTTAAAATTTTTTTTCACTTCCACCTCCAGAATATGATATCCCTTTTCTTCTTCACACAATCTTGCTTCTTCCTTTAAGCCAGCTTCTTTTGGTCAATGTTCTATTATACAGCCTTTCTATGTATTTTTTCTAAATTTGCAAAACTTCTTGAAAATTCATCACTATTGCTTCATCTTTATTTGCAATTTCCATTCTTAATGTACTTCCTAGATATCAGTAGTCGAAAAAATACTCCTTATTTGATTTTTTCATCATGATCTCAGGAAACTTGCTGTTAAGGTGTTAGCAACCTTGATTGGATTAACAAAAAACATTTTTTTTTGTTTCGTTTTGGTATTTTTGACTCGTAGTGGTATTCGCACAAAAGCTGGAATATAATGATTCTCTGATCTGAGTTACTCCAGAGTCAGAACAGTGATTGAAATGACTATATCAATTCAAATGTCTATTAATTAAATCATATTATTGGGATAAGTCTATTTTTTCTGGAAGGAATAAGTCACATAAAATAGTAAGTATTAATGTCATTCTATAATATAATACCACATTAGCTACACTGGTCACTCCTCGAAGTTATTCCACACTAAGCTGTTTTTAAATATGGCACGCTTCAGACATTCATATTTAATTACTAATGTAAATATTGCCAACAAATGATTAGTTTTAAAAGATAAAATAAATTGTTCTAACAATTTTCATTTATTACGATTGCAATTATAAAACAAAAAAGGAACGAAGCCTTTAGTATAAATTTTTAGATTATATTTGGATTTATCGTCAAAGATACATAAAAATAAGGCAAACTTATCTGTGTAACAAAACTCTTGTAAACCATTGTTATTTATAATTAACTTTTTATTTCATTATAATTTGTGTGTAAAATTTTAATTAAAAACATTATGATAGTTAAGATATTTTCATTTGCATGAATTCTTTTTTGAACGACATAAAATTTTAACTTAATGAAGAATTAATTTATGTATGACGTATCAAAATTGCTCAAACAAGTATGTAAAAATACTTTTCTCTTATATTGATTTCAGCAAAATACTCAATGCTGCTTCATCTGGCATTAAATATAATACATTTAATTTTTCTAAAGAAGATGATTTATCCAAAAATGCAAACAAATAACAGAAAATTATTTCTTTCAAAATGTATCAATCGCTATAAAGCACATAACTCAATCACAGTCATCTGAAAAAAAAAACTTTGCTAAATAGGAATATTTGCAATATCGATGAAAATATACTCAATCAAAGCAGTTGTATCTGATACAATAAAGGCAATTTACATTTATGGATGTTTGTCTGGAATTTTGTGCAAAAACATTACTGTGGCAATAGATTGGGATCGTATCATACTAACGACGGAAATAATAAACAGTGACAGTTTTTTATTTGACTTAGTGAAAGAATAATGAAAACTAATAATCATTTTTTTTTACATTTCTTATATTTTTACGTTACAATTGTATCTCTATTATTAAATCCTAAATATTATTTCAATTAGATTTAAAACTTTTCTATTATAAAAAATACATTAACGTACTTGCATATTAACCTTTGTAAGTGTTTATAGGCTCCGGATTCGAATCCCGGTCAGGCATGGCATTTTTCACACACGCTACAATTCGTTCATCTCACCCTCTGAAGATATAACTTAACGGTGGTTTCGGAGGTGAAAAAAAAATTGTGTTTATATGAATTCTAAAAAATTAACTAGAAAAGGGCATGATGTATGAATGCATGTATGTACGTATGAATGCGCATATTATTTAAAATGTTTTTTGATTATTTTCTTATAATTTTAATTTTATTTATGGTTAAGAAAATTGCGCAGTGAAAGAAAAAGAATAGAAGCTATTGAAATGGATCTTTCAAAAAAAGAGAAATTCCAAGATTGGATTTAAGAAAAGATTTTAATATCAACAAAATCCTAAAACAAGTACCGAAATACAGTGTTCAACTTGGAAAAAGAAAAACTATTTCGGTTTTTATTGCTAAGGGAGATTGTAAGGAATGGAGGAATATTATGTAAAAAAGCCTACTTCAAGACTTATGTAAGTTCGTGCGATTTCTTGTATGAAGCTAACAATAAGTTTATGTGCATATTCTGTATGTTAATATTTACACAAATTTGACAAATAGATAGTTCAATATAAAATATTAATTAGTAATTTACGAATTTACATTTTTTAAATGTTAAAATAAGTTTAGTAAGAATGAAAGTATTGTCAGCTTTTCCTTGGGAAAATTGTTTGTATTACAAGAATATAAAATGAACCTGTTTAAATCTAAACGTTGTTAAATACAAGTTATAATATCAATTAATTTTTATTTTGTATAAAAATTTAAAAAAAATACGTTTATTAAAATCGATTAGATAATCCGTATTTGTATGTAGCTGAAGGTAAGGGTTGCATACAAAATTAAAATTTGTTCCCAAACTCACAACTTTTAATCCAGAGTATTTCACATAATTTTATTTCACATAACTTTATTTCACATAATTCCTTATCTGGTTTTCTTCTTGTTTATTTGTTATTAACGATTGTACTTATATTGTACATTTTTATATTTCTTGTTTTCAGTAAATTTAGATTCTTGAAAAGGATATCCAAATTATTTCTGATATGTTCGTATATAAATATACAAATAAAAAGTAAATTTTTCTACACAGTTTATTATTTGAGTAAATAAGTTTAAAACTGATTTACTATTTAAATGTGTAAAATTTTACTTCCAAATGATCTCTTAAAAATATAATTTCCTTTTTCAACGACGCATTTAAACATTTAAAAAATCGTATATGGACAATACATGACTTCCTTGTACGCCTATTTAATTGCATATACACATTTTAAAAATGAAAAGTACATAAATTTTTTTTCCATTAATAAATTCTGATATATATTTTTTTATTGGTATTGAATTATCATTTATTGGAATTTTTTTTCAATCGGAGGTTAATATTTTGTCAATAAATAAATATATTAAAATTTAAAAAAAAATTTAAGTAAAAAAGAAAAGGAGATGAAGTCTGATTCGGACCAATGTGTACCCTTGCAAGATCCAAATATTTCATTAATTAAAATTTTATTTGGCTATTACTCTGGAACCAATGAAAATAAGTACGAAATATGATATATCGTTGAACAGTTTACAATGATGGCTTATTACTGCAGTTAAGAAAAGGTAAAAAATCCAAATTCTTTTGAATTTTGGGCTTTTTTGGACACTTTTTGTTCAGTCGAATGCAATCAAAAGGGAAGGATTGGAGGGAATGCTATCAAAATTAGATGTTATAACAGTCCTAAATCCAAAATTCTAACATTCTATGGTTAATCGGATAATGTTTTATATTTAATATCTCAATTTTTTCTATCTATTAGTAAAATATTCTTTCTCCTTTTATGCATGCTAAGTAATATTGAAATAATATTAATATTGGAGACAATCTTAAACTTCTTAAAATGTTTTTAGTTATCTGAATTTTAAAATTGTATTTTTTTTATAAACTGTCTCATTTATTCTATTAAATGTAACTTGTATTGTATTGTATTATAAATATATGTGTTAAATTTTTCTTTTTAATTTAAGTATACATTCACGTTCACGAAGTAGTATTTGTGTTAGAATTGTACTTAAAAACGTTCACTGACAAAATTTTGAAAGATACAGGAAATTTATTGAGATAAACAAATCCTTTTCACTTCCTGGTTAAAGGAAGTAAAGGAAGTGTTGCAATTGCAAAAAATTACGATTTTGAGATTTCAAAGGAAATATCTATTTGGCCTTCCCTGAATCCATTTTGACTAGTTTCGACGTGACGTCTCTACATAAGTATGTATGTACGTATCTCGCATAATTAAAAACCGATTAGGTGTAAAATACTGAAATTTGGATTTAGGACTATTGTAACATCAAGGGTGTACCTCCCCTGTTAATTGCAATCGAATGAACCCAAAAGGGTCAAAAAAGGATAAAATTTCTAATAAAATTAGGATTTTGGACTTTTTCTCAAATGAAGTAATAAGCCCTCATTGAGAGCGTTTCAACAATATATGAAAGTGGTACTTATTTTCATTGGTTCCAGAGATGTAGCCAAATAAAATTTTAATTAATGAAATATTTGGATGTTATAAGGGAACGGTATGTCGGTTCGAATCAGACTTCATCTCTTTTTTTTAAAAATTTTTTTTTTTAATTTAGATATATTGATTTATTAATAATTATTAACCTCTGATTGTAAAAATGTTTTTACGGTAAATAATAATTCAATAATAACAATAAAATATGTCTCTGTATATACGTATATAAATTTATTTATATATACATATATTCTGGATTTTCAGATATTTGCTGAATATTTTTTTCATATATTTATGAACATTTTCCATCCTAACAGTAATTAAACTCTATATACTAGCACAAGGTTAACCTTATTAAGATTTTTAGATTAAATTTTACGATTAATTCATCAATAAGCTTGAACAAATCTTGTGCCGTATGAATATGAAATTAAATATTTTTAGGAAATGAAAAATGGCATGCCTGACCAGGATTCGAACTCGAGACAATTAGATAAAAGGCCGACACGCTACCACTCTTACCTCACTGATAAAAAAGAAATTCAAATTCATAAAGATTTGTGCTGATCTTTTGAGGTTACAGTATCGACACATCATCCAAAAAAATGTTCAGTCTAAAGTAAGATTAAACCTCAGACTAAAAGAAAAACCACCTTCAAAAGAAAAAGTATTTTTATTACTATTTGAGTTCATTAAATAATTAAATTTTACAATGAATTTTACAATGTATAATTATGAAAGATTCTAGTTATACGTTCTACGAAATTAATTTACTTATACATATAATTATTTTAAAGTTCTCATATATTTAATAAAATTTGCTAAAATTAATTGAATCTTTATGTTTTTAAAAGTTAAATTTAAAAAAAAAATCAAAAGTAAAATCTTAATGTTGCATATTTGCTTTTAATTTGCATGTTGCTTATTTTCTTATTAAAAATCTTAAGATGAGGGTAAAATCTAACTATTCAATAAAAAAGAATAAAAATTTTATATAAAAATAAATAATCAAAAAATTTTTTTTACATGAGTATTGTCATATTTCTCATTTAATCATTAGAAATGATTATTTAAAAAACAAAAATGATTTTTTTTTAGAATTTTCTTACTTCCTCATAACTATCTAACTTGCATCGTATTATGTATTAGCACAAAAGAAATTTAACCTTATTATTCTATACTTCTTATTTTTAAAAACAAAAAAAATAAAATAAAAGTCAAATTTTGGGATATTTTTATATATTATGTACAGCGTTTTATTTTCATTCTCTTACTTTGCGTTAAATTCATTCAAATACTTGACATGTATGGCTTAGAAAGTAAAACAAAATTAAATTTATTCAATTTGGATTAATTGTAAGAGAAATTGAAGCGTGATCCATTGTAAGCTAGTCATCTATTTGGCAATTGTTCAGGAAAATTAATATAGCTACGGAAAAATAAACATGCTCTCAGTTTTAATCCTGCAAAACTGAATAATGTGAAGAAATTTGATTTTTTTTCAGATACGAAAAAAAATAGGATTTTTATTCCGATAAATTGATACAGCATCTAATTTACAAACAACATATATTTTTATGAAGATTTCGAATTCAAAAGATATTTTTGTTCTTGATTCTTTTCATTTACAATAATGGGTAATCTGGATTAAACCTCTCCAACATAATAATAATAATCAGCATGTCTAACTGCAGTCTAATTAGAATGGAGATAAAGTAACATTTTTTAATGTGTATTTTTTAATAAATTTGTACGATTTCATGGGAGATTTTCTTTTAGATTACACCACTCTGCAACATTTTTTATGTAATTTTCAAATTATTTTTATTGCTGAATCCAAATATGGAGTCTGATTTCATCTAACACGTATAGTTTTCATACAACCTGCCATAATATTATTACATTTTTACACGTTTTGTCTATATGAGAGGGTATTTTGATCAATACCAAATTGGTAGTTGGCATCACTGATCAGAGCGCCATTTGTTGTTTCCCTCTCCACAACTAGATGACACAGCTTGTTTGAGGTTATGTTATTGCTGTGTGTGTAGTGAATTGAGTTTTATGCTGTGAAGTGACGTATGAATAAATAAAATGAGTTCACGGAAGTGTTTAAACAATTCGGACATATTCTGTTACATCTGTAAAAGCTATGTTACTATAAAGCAAATACAAACTATAACCAGATTGGTAAAACAAGTTTATCTTGTTTACTTTAGTATAAATGTTGGGGATCAGGACAAGAGTTGGGCTCCTCATAAAGTTTGCACAACATGTGTTGAGGCTGTGGAGCTTCGGTAAAAAGAAATCTATGCCTTTTGCTACTCCTATGGTGTGGAGAGAACCACAAAAACCATGTAAGTGATTGTTATTTCTGTATGGTTAATATTGAAGGACACAATGTTAAGAGTAAAAAGAATTTAAATTATCCTAATATTCCTTCGGCTTTGAGGCCAGATCCTCAAGACGAGTCACTTCCAGTCCCTGTTCCACCAGCAGAGCTGGAAAAATTTGTTGTCGACTCAGATTCTGATCATACCAATAGTTCAACATCTGATGAAAATTTTATGAGTGAGGACGATCTTTCGCCTCAAATTTTCAAGCAATGTGAGCTCAGTGACCTAACTCGAGATTTAAATATTTCAAAGGAGGCAGCTGAGTTACTTGGTTTACGACTTAAAGCTAAAAATCTTCTAGCACCTGGCAATTATTTTGGTGGTGTAGGCATAGGGAGAACATTCTTCTACCTTATTTTGAAGAGAAAGGCTCGATGGTTTACTGTAGTAACATTTAGAGTATGATGGAATTTTTTTGTGTTTCATATAAACCGCAGGACTGAAGGTTGTTTATAGATTCGTCTAAAAGAAGTCTTAAACGAGTCCTATTGCACAACGGAAACTTGCACGGGTCTATTCCAATAGCCTATTCAGTACACCTTAAGGAAACTTATGAAAACCTAAAAACACTTCTGGAATATGTGCAATATAAAAAACACTGTTGGAAAATTTGCGATGATTTGCAGGTGATTGGAATATTACTTGGAAAACAGGCTGGCTACACCAAAATGCCATGTTTTATCTGTGAGTGGGACAGCCGAGCTAAAGAGAAGCACTGGACGACCACTACCTGGCCTGCTAGACAAGATTTAACAATTGGCTCAAAGAATATTGTCAATGAATGCCTTATACAAAGGGAGGACGTATTACTTCCCCCTCTACAC
>JAAAKQ030147659.1:0-13042 GCA_010016005.3 Zanna intricata
ATTTGATGACTAGAGGCAAGGAGGGTTTTGATATGATGGTTGGCTAGCGAGTCGTGAATATTCTTTTTTCGATAAGGGCCTGGTGGGTGGGGGGGGGGGGGGGGGGGGGGGGGGTGTTTCTGTTCCGTGCAAATAGTGTGAATAATGAAACCGTGAATGGCAAAACCAAATATATGACACAAAGGGTGGAGGGGGGTTACATTCTTAACCTGAATGTCAATATAAAGGACAATATAATAGCAATGTAACATCATCTTGTTAAATGGGTGACAAGCTATTCAATAAATGTATCTTTGAAGCTGTCTCATGGAATTGTCTTTTAATGGTTGTATTTGAAATAAATTTATTGCATCATCTGCGAAGAAGGTAACAGTAAGTAAAGTGTGTCATTTGATTTTATCAAAGATCATTAAAAAATAATATTAAGAGAAAAGTTATGCCTTAAAAGTGACATTATTCTAAAATGAAGGGATTGATGAACAATAAAGAGCACTGAGATAGTTTTACCTGTAGTATGATACTACATAGAAATTATGATAATGTATTTTTAGGAATAACAAGGATGCCAGCTAAGCAGCAAAAGTGAGGAGAGAAGAGGTATCGTGTTACCTTCTTTAGTGAATCAAATATACTGTTATACATCAGAATGTCATGTCCACTAAGGAGAAGGTGGTATTTAGATACACTTTTACTCAATTTAAGCTGAGACTGAGTAATGTAAATAACTCTTTTAGAAAGTGACTGATTATTACTGATTGTACCGTATTTAATTTAATGTTGATTATCTTTAGTTACCAGCTTGATGACTGATTATATAGTCATGAAATGATTATTCATTACTTAGTATTATTATTAAATACAACTGATTAAAATTGTTTGAAATTTGGCCCAAAATTCAGTAATATTGTAGAAACAATGTTTCTTTATGCTATTGATTGCTAACTTATTTATTAAGTATATTTTTATATTTTGTCTGAACTATGACTTCAGTATTTTATTGCCAATTTGGTCTTTTCCTAAATTCTGCCACAATGAGTGAATCTAGTAGTGTTCATGCAACTATAAGATATCAGTAGAAGAGTCATCATAATTTATCAGTGTATACATTTTCAGAGGATTTTATGAAATTTAAATTTAACATATACACTGGTCCTTGTTAATATTTTGTATGTATTTTGTTATGATTTTTTATTTACATTTTTTTTTAAGTTTTACAGGGCATCTACTGCTGTGATCATTAGTCCCTTTCCAAATCAAAAAAAAAGAAAAAAATTTATTTTCCTCCATGTTAAAAACAGCACCAATGTAGTAGACTAGTCTTGTCATAACAGATCATCCAAAAATAAACTTGTCAAGGGATATTACAACCCCAAAAGAAATACAATATGACAAGGGTATAAAGGGTCTTTGCAACTTAAAATCCCTTTTACTTAAATCCTACTTTTTTTTTGTGGTCTTCAGTCATTTGACTGGTTTGATGCAGCTCTCCAAGATTCTCTATCTAGTGCCAGTCATTTAATTTCAATATACTTCTTACATCCTTTATCCTTAACAATTTGTTTTACATATTCCAACCATTGCCTGCCAGCACCAATTTTTCTCATCTACCTGTCCATCCAATAAAAAAGCAACTATTCCAGGACGCCGTATTATGTGGCCTATAAGTCTCTTTCTTCTTTCAACTATATTTTTTCAAATGCTTCTTTTTTCATCAATTTGCTGTAACACCTATTCATTTGCCACTTTATCCACCCATCTGATTTGTAACATTCTCCTGTAACACTACATTTCAAAAGCTTCTAATCTTTTCTTCGCAGGTACTCCAATCATCCAAGTTTCACTTCCATATAAAGCTACGCACCAAACATGTACTTTCAGAAATGTTTGCTGACGTTTAAATTAATTTTTGATGTAAGCAAATTATATTTCTGACTGAAAGCTTGTTTCGCCTGTGCTATTCAGCATTTTTATTACTCCTGCTTTGTCCATCTTTAGTAATTCTACTTCTCAAATAACAAAATTCTTCTATCTCAGTAATCTTTTCTCTTACTTTTTTTATATTCAGTGGTCCATTTACATTATTTTTACTACATTTCATTACTTTCGTCATCACCATCATCAACAAATAGTAGCATCTTTATCTTTTCACCTTGCACTGTTACTCCAGTGATAAATCGTTCTTTAACTTCATTAAATGCTTATTCTATGTAAAGATTAAAACGTAATGGGGATAGGGAACATCCTTGTCGGACTCCCTTTTTTATTACTGCTTCTTTTGTATGTTCTTCGACTATTACTGTTGCAGTTTGGTTCCAGTAAATGTTAGCAATTGTTCTTCTATTTTATACTTGAACCCTAAATTTTTTTAAATTCTGAAAATTTTAATTCCAGTCTACGTTATAAATGCCATTTCTAAATCTATAAATGCCATGTATGTTGGTTTGTTTTTCTTTAATCTTCCTTCTACTATTAATCTGAATGCTAAAATTGCTTCTCTTGTTCCTATATTTTTCCTGAAACCAAATTGGTCTTCTCCCAACACTTCTTCTACTCTCCTCTCAATTCTTCTGTACAGAATTCTAGTTAAAAGTTTTGTTAAAATTTTATTAACATTTTTTTCTTCACACTTATCTGCTCCAGCTTTCTTTGGAATCATGATAATAACACTCTTTGTGAAGTCTGATGGAACATCCTCTTTTTCATAAACATTACACTCTAGTTTGTATAAGTTATCTATGCTGGTATCCCGCCTATCTTAGGAGCCGTTCTGCTATTCAGATCTTTTAATGCTCTATTAAATTCAAATCTCAGTATTGTATCTCCCATTTCATCCATATAAATCGAAAACACTACTACAACACTTTAAAAAGTTGTTAAAAACACTTAAAACATACACACCATTTCCACTGAAGTGTTGTCAAATGCTGCAATGTCACACAAATATTAAGAACTTCTATTTTCATTAAAAAATTACCAAATTTTTAGAAAATTTAGGTAGAAATTATCTCATTCTTTAATTTTATCACCTACATTTACCCTTAGGCCATCCTTGGTTGTTCCTTTTTTTCCATCTTCCTGAAGGCTTTAATATAATAAAATTTGAGAGATTCTAATGCCTTTGGAGATAGATCTTTTTGATCCTCCACTCTAAATTATGGAGAATGGCTTGCTTTTGGCATCAGATGATATCAGCTCAGAAGGTGTGATCAGCAGTGCATTGGAGTTAAGAATTGTTGCACTCCCTGTTAAAGCTTGTGGGACAAATGAACTCCTCTCACTTGAAGGCCTCTGTGTTTTTGGGGACTCCATTTTTGTTGTTCCTAAATCCTCTTTTTTTAATATTTTTATCTCTACTTCTCAGTTCCTTGCTTGTGAAGTTTGAAATTTCTGCTTTGACTTCAGGCTTCTCTATTCTACATCCACTGTCCTTCACCTTGGAACTGGTTGAAGGTTCATTCCTCAAAGCAGACAAAATATTTAATAGCTGTTGTTTTCTTTTACTACTTTAGATTTTTTTCTCTGTTTGAACAATTTCCAAGTCTGTTCTCAACACATTTAACTATACTTTCTAATGCCAGTGCTAGCACTGCAATCACATCCTTTGGTTCCAAAGAAGTTGTGTGAGTTGACGCAAGCTTTGCATATGATCTTATCTTTGACAGTCTACTTCTGATGATTTTTCTTTGCTTTGAAAGTGCTCATCTTTTGAACGTCCTTAACTTCTTGAATTGCTATCTCCTCAATGTATATAGACAGTTTCTAGATCTTGCTGAATCATTTCTGTGACAATTGACGCAAAGAGGTGGATCCCTGTATTGGTCAACAAGATGAAATAGTTCACCACAAATAGAGATCTATTTCCTTGTGCAAAATACTGTTATATATCCAAACTTCTGACATCCATAACATTTCAATGGAGTCAGAATGAACAGATAGATGTCTAGTATGTGAAACCCAGCCTTTATCTTTTCTAGGAACTTTGGCTGATTGAATATAAATACATGCAACATGGAGGGTAGAATAACTCAATTGCATTGGCTGTTCAATCATTGACATGCTATAACTCCTTGTTCATTCAGTTCTTTGACGATTTCTTCCTTGGTGCAGTTAAAAAAGTCGCTGTACCTGACTGAAGGTTAGAAAGTCCCAAGTGACTGACTTACACTGAGTGTCGCAAGTCTTTGGCAGAGCTAAGCTCACAACAGCCCCCTCCTACCACTGCAGCAAACAGCGAAAACTGATATGCGTAACTGCAACCAGCTTGAAAAGCTCAGAACTGCCAATTTGTACTTCACAAGGGAGGTCCTGAGCATAACCATTGCACTGTTGCCTGACATGAGTGAAGGTAATGAAGTATCATGCGTGCCCTGTACTTCTGTGAAAATATTATTGCACAAACATAGGGTTGATTTTGTCCAGGGCATTATCATCACTAAGAATAATAATAATAACAATAATAATAGTCTTCTGATGAGAAATATGTTATTTTTTCATCATAGCTTCTGTGTATATATAAATTCATACTTGACTTATTTATTTTATATTATATCTTTAATCCTGTACTTAATAAAATTTATCTGGTTTTGTAGATTTAAAAAAAAATAAAATTTTATTAAAATGATTTATAATATTTCTTTTCCAAAGATTAGAATTGGTTCTATTTTCTGTTAAAAAATAAAATGCAGCAATCAGTTTTACTGTTAATTATTAGCAGGAATTGTTTATTTACAACAGATTGTAAATCTGTTGTTAACAGATAAAAGATTTAACCTCAAATGTCTATTTCCTTCAAATGCTTGTTTTATTAATTTTTTTTTAATTGTATACAGAATATGTGTTTTTTATTCTGTACAGTATAAATAGTGTGTTTTACTTATTCTGTACTTTTTGTAGGATTTGTATTCATCATTGCAAGTTAATTAAATGATTACATCTATTTTGTTTCATTTAAAGAAACAAGTTTTATTTAGCAATGTAAATAATTATTATTTAATAAATTTCAGTATGAAATGCAGAGAAAATAATTAATCAACAAATACATTTTTTATATTTAAAACTAAATAAAACTATGAAGTTTTATTATAATCTGTTTAGGATTAGACTAGTTATTTTTTTCATTGAAAATAATGTTTTTATAAATCATTGAATTCTCTCTGAAGTTCCTAAAACTATGCTCATGGGAATGAATTCAGTGCACAGATTCTTTCAGGAAAAACTTTAAAAGCTTAAAAAAAAAATTTAAGCAAATAATGCAACAGATTCATTGCTAATTTAAAGTGTTATATTTTTAGCTGTTTTTTTCCAGGAACAGTGAAAAAAAGAAAGATATTTACATACTTCTTCCCTTTGTGAAAATGTGTAATTATAATCTTGTTTAGCACGCTGACGCACTTTTACTGCAAAATCCTGAAATTTAGGATTAGATGGTTGAAGTAGTGAAACTCTTAGTAAAGCTTCATAGGCTGTTCTTGCTATACTATCATATTCATCACCTTCTTCCCAATCATGATCTCCCCAATATGGTCCCTGAAATTAAAAAGTATACAAATAAAAATTATGAATTCATTTGTAGTTATACAAATTATAAGAATAAATAATTGTTATTTATTTATTTTCATATTTACAACTTCAACAATTGTATCATGTGGACTTTGACTTTCCATCTTTTAAATTATTAGTAACCTTTAAATTAATCACACTTATTTTTTTTATATTTTCAATTTATCACATTTTACCTTGTTTTATCAAAATTACTTTTTCATTGGTAAAACAGAGTTGCTAATTATACTGATTTGGGTATTTATATTCTTACATTTTACAGAAAACTGAATTAGCTTAATGAAATTTATCTTAAAAAATTTATCAACATAATTAATATCTTTGTATGAAATGTTTGTGTAAAATTATGAGTCACAAGTAAAAATTTTTCTTTCTGTTCAACAAAAGTTATTGAAAGCAGTTTTTTTAAACTGGTTTGATTTGATACTATAAAATTTTTTTTGGATTATTTACCCAGCTTTTGAGGAGAATAGTGGTACAGTGAACAGTGGGACTTAGATGAAGCTGGATGGAGGTGCCTCTTTTTAAAATAAAATGAAATTAAAGTAGATTCAGGAAGCAAAGCTAGTGAAACTATCAGTTTCTAAGAGATGCTAGACCTGTGGTTGTAGTTAGTTATGTTTAATATTGCTTTATCATTAGTATTATTTTTTAAAATATTTTCTTCTTCAATTTCAGCTTTGTAATTAACTAAACAAAGCAATGTCCTGTTTTAACTACTAAATACACTATGGTGTTTTGTGTGTTTATGACCTACTTACTGTTAAATTAATTAAGTGTGTGTTTCTATTTATATTAATTAGTTGTAATATTCCGTACTAAGAGACAGAATTATTAGTTTTTTTTTTACAAAATTCTCAATTTTAATATGGTAGTAATTTCAGATATTTTGAAGAGCATTCACTATTAATCTCTACTCATCACCAAATCACTGCCTGGTTTATATTCTTTGTACGTATTACTCTGTAAGTATTAATTTTTTTTATCTATTTTTGGTATGCAATTTATTTAAATACATTTGAAAAACACAAAAATAAATCTTTAAAGATGTAAAATTATGTAGGGGTTTAGTAACAGTACCTCCTCAATAGTCATAAATTAGTGACGTCTGTTCATAACAGTGTACAATATTGCATAAGACTATTTTTAACACTGGCCTAATCATCTTCAATACTTATGATTAGCAATTAATTTTGTACTCTAATTTTCGCTTCATTAATTCAAACCTATTGTAGAATTCAAATTATTAAATTTAATTCAAAATTAACAAGATCTATTGTTCACAGAATTATTAATCTATTTTAATCCTTGATTCTAATTCATCCAAAATTTATTTCTTAACTGATAAATTTAACTTAAGTGTAAGTTCTCTACAAGTTTTTACTTTCTTATTTTCATAATTTAAAATATGCAAATATATTTGTTTTGTGCAAATATATCAACTTGCACAAAACTTGAACTTTTTGATTAATTATATTTAAGAATTTTTATTTGTAATTGGTTTATACTTGAAGTTTACTTTGGAGCAAATAAAAAAAATGAATGTTTACATGAAGATACTTTATTATGAAACTTGATACAAGAGAAAGTTATTTTATTATAAAAAATTTTATCAATTTTTAATAAAATTACTAAGAGTAGGAATATTTTTTTAACTGAAAATATTTAAAGTAAACCTATAATATAAAAATATCTTTCCATATTTTTTCCATATAAAAAGGAATGTATCCTTTATAAAAGGACTGTTGTGAATGAAATCCTTTTATTTAAGCAAAACTTAATAACAACAGTTAGGTGACTGAAAAAATTAAAAATAATTTAATTTTAGAAATTAATATGCCAAAGGAAATTAAGTTGTTTGTATACTTAAACAAAGAAACAACCTGGTGGTTGTTTCTTTGTATTTCACTGCTCTCTATCAAAGAATAAGAATATTCTATTACTCCCCCCCTCCTCCCCTTATAAAGAGTGTTTAGTAACACTGTATTAGTTCAATATATGAATTGAAAGATATAAAAATGTAGTTCAGTATGTAAGCCGGCCTCCATGGCGTGAGTGGTAGCGTCTCGGCCTTTCATCTGAAGGTCCCAAGTTCGAATCCCGGTCAGGCATGGCATTTTTCACACATGCTGCAATTCATTCATCTCATCCTCTGAGGATATATCTAATGGTGGTTCCGGAGGTTAAATCTTAGTTTATTGTGCTAAAAATAATTCAGTATATAAGTTCAACAAATTCATTGTAGAATAGCACATTCATTTCACCTGAGGATACACAAAAGAACTCAATACTATGAAGTACCTACAATAAAAACAGATATAAAGCTACACTCCAATGATAGGCTCCCATACAAAATAAAATCAATAAAAATAAACAAAAACAACATCAAATTACATGAAAATGACAAAGAAAATCAGTAAGAGAAAATAATTCTTACAAATTTTAAAATGCTGAAGATATTCAGGACTTTCAGAACAATAAACAGAATACAGGTGTTCAATTTTCTCCATCATGCATACCTGATACATGGAACACAGCTTCAAACAGATGTAATGACCACTTCAAAGCCTTACATTGGAACATAGAATCAACTTTTGGTAGCCAACTAAATCATAGATGCAAATCACAGACTACCATCTCACATGTATAATATTCTTATTCTATCACATTCATATTATACATGTACTCAAAAAAGGATCAATCTTAAGCACACTCTATAAATATGAAACATATAAACACTCGAAAACAATAACAATATACTGAAGAGAGATAGTTCAATTCCAGTATAACTTTTGATTGAAATAACATATTTAACACCAGATTGAGAAGAGCATCAGTCACTGAAGATGTCTACAAGATCAGTTGAAAGTGTTTGAAATGTTGTGAGACTATACAGGTTTTTAAAACCTAATAATCATCGAAAGCATAAGATTTTCTGCTTGAGGCAAGTCTCCATTCTACTCTCTCTTCTATTCCCAGTTAAACTTTTAAGATTCTAATTGCTCCATTTCCTTTTTAAATCATTTATAATTTTAACTTTTTCTCTAGCCTTTCTTTTTGCACCTTCTAATGATTCTTATAGCATTGTTTTTATCAAACCTTCTCTTATGTTATATCTCTGCGCTAATCATCACCCCTAATCTGAATCGGTTTGCTTAAGGACTTAACTCCTTGTTAACTCCTAATTACTTTTTTGCTTTTTCTACCCATTTAATCTTCTTTGGTCTGTGCTATGCCCACTTTTCAAGAGGTTCCATCTTTCTTTTTTTTTATTGTTCATGTTTCACATCCATTCAGAAGTAAATTCCAAATATATCACTAGACACTTCTTCAAATCTAAGCCCATCTTACTATGTAATGACTGCTTCTTTCTGTTACATGCTTCCGTAGCCATTGCTATTCTTATCATTATTTAGTTTTCACTTTTAAAATTTTCTATTAATGTAGAACCTTAATATCTGTACTGTTCTATTTATTAAATTCTTCGTTCTTTTGTGCAGGCATTCATTTAGTTATTAACAACTACTATCCTCATAATTTCAATTTTCCTGATGTAAAAATGTAGTAATCATTAGATTTTGTTTCATTTAGTTTTGTTTTCTTGTTAGAAAATTATAAGTTTAGTTGATGATATTAGATCATTCTTAAATTATAATAATAAGGGATGTTAAAAAATATGTGGGTTAAGATTTTTATTGTGAAGATGTAGAAGGTAAAAAAGTTATACGAGGGTCATTCGGAAAGTAAAGAAGGTTTTGATCTGAAAAGTCGCGCAGTTGCACCACCATCTCCGCTGTCATTGACCTTCCACTCACCTTGTGCTAGTCTGGCGCTAACAATGAGCCTATACAGTCGTGTTTTGATTATTTGTACGTCTTAAAAGTGTGTTACAAAATTAACGATCCCGCCAAGTGTGAGGTTCGTTGTGTAATACGCTTTTTGAATGCGAAAGAAATGCGACCTATCGAAGTTACAGACAAATAACGGAGGTTTATGGTAATGTGATGAACGAAGCTTGAGTTTGAAAATAGTGCATTACGTTTAATGGCGGACAGACGAATGTTCACGATGAAGAGCGCTTGGGCCGACTTTCAGTTGTAATTGATGAACTCAAATCAAGGGTTGAGGAAAAAATTCAATCGGACAAACGTTTCACCATAGATGGACTAAGTTATTTCATTCCTGAAATTTCACGAACGTTCTTTATGAAACTGTTAATGGTGATTTGGGTTACAAAATAGTGTGTGCAAGTTGGTTCCCTCGAATTTTGACGGAGGAACACAAAAAGAAACGAATGGTAGCTGCACTAATTTTTCTCAGTTGGTTGACAAAGATGATAATGAGATTTGAACCGCATTGTTACTGGTTGCGAGACCTGGACTTCGCATATCACTCCAGAAACAAAACGCCAGTCAATGTAATGGCATCATTCCTGTTCTCCATCAAAACCGAAAAAAGCAAAACAAATTTTGAGCCCCAGAAAAGTTATGGCTTCATTTGTTCTGGAATAAAAAGGGTGTTCTACTCATCGATTGCATGCCTAGAGCGGAGACCATAAATGCAGTGGCCTGTCGGACACTCTACCGCGCCATTCAAAACAAACTGTTGTCTAGCGGTTTGTACTTCTGCACGATAACGCAAGACCACATTCTGCTGCATTGACGAAGAACTTGCTTCAACAGTTTCGATGGGAGCTTTTTAATTAACAGCCTTATAGCACGGACTTGGCCTCGAGTGATTTCGATCTGTTTCCCAAAGTGAAGGTCTTTTTGGGCGGAACTGCTATGGAAGTGACGACGAACTGAAAAAGGGTGTTAGTGAGTGGTTAAACAACTTGGCAGCAACTGAGTGTGCAGAAGGCATAGCAAAACTGGTGAAACGGAACAAGTGTTTAAATTTGAACCGTGATAACGTAGAAAACTAGTTTAAGCATCAGGTATGTTGTAAAAAAAGTTTTGTTTGGCTATAATAAAAAAGGTTTCCGAATTTACTTTCCGAAACCTTCGTATAAAGAAGTGTTAACATATTATTATGATATTACAAATATCATTTCGTTATTTTTACAAATTATTTTTTATGCACTTTATTTAAATTCATTGTTACCATTTTTTATTTAAAATAGGTATATTTTATTCACTTTGAATTTTGTTGTTTAATTTTTACTTTCCGTCTAGATAGTGCTACAGCAAAACTAGAGCTGTAGAAGGAAAAGTATTGTAATCAGTCCAGTTTCGGCATGTGCATTTTTCACCGGATTTTGATCTTTTGACACCTAAGGAACCCAAAAACCAGATTGAAAATTTTCTAGATGTTAATATTCGTATTTACGCGCGCGCGCGCGCGCGCGTGTGTGTGTGTGGCCCCTAAATCATCTTATATCTCCAGAACTTTTTTTCTTTATCTGTTTAGCCTCCGGAACTACTGTAAGGTATTACTTCAGAGGATAAATGAGGATGATGTGTATGAATGTGAATGAAGTGTAGTCTTGTACAATCTCAGGTCGACTACTCAGGAATGAAGTGTGGTTAATTGAAACCCAGCCACCAAAGAACACCGATATCCACGATCTAGAATTCAAATCCGTATAAAAATAACTACCTTTACTAGAATTTGAACTTTATATCTCCAGAACTATTAGACCGATTGTGACCAAACTTGGTCAGATTACTTCTATATACTGGGTGTTGATGCCAGTAAAGTTTTATCTTAAAAGGTCAAAGGAGTAGTGAGGCTGTAGAGCAAAGTCACCCCCGGTATATGGAGATTTTGCCTTATCAAGAGGTCATATTTTTTTAGGAAACTTTGTTAAAAATTAAAAAATAACAATTTTTGCAAACAAATTTTTCAAAATTCCACCCCCACTCCAAAAAAAATGTTCTAAACTTCTGCTATGGTGTGACGTCACAGGTAGAATTAAATAAATGAATAATATGTAAAGTGTAAAAAAGTAACTCAGGTCTGACTGGGTCTTGAACTCGATCACCGGCATAACTCGGTACCTGGTACGCTAAGCCAGCGGCTGCATCAGTCGCGAGGCTTAATACATCAAGTCCCAAGTTCTGCACAAGCAAAATTTGTTCTATGTAAGTTGTGAATTACATTAGTTTAGTTAATGCCGATCGTCGCCAGTATTAGCACCTCACCCGCGCTCTTTAGTTAGAATCATTAAATTAAATAAACGGTATATTTAAATAAAATGATAAAGATTTTTAATTAAATTACGTGTGTAAGTCGTGCATTAAATACAACTCAGAGTGTCAGCTTTTTTATTTTTATTTTAGTGTTTGAAAATAGTGTAGCTCATCTGTTTTATCTTTCTTCTATAAATTAAAGTTGAAAAATTATTTGTTTAGTTAATACTGTTTTAATTTTTTATACATTTTACATGGTTAGGTTTAATAATTTTAACGAATTTAATTATCTTAATTTTTTACTATAAAAATATACCATTAATTTTTTCTGCAGCATTGAGTTTTTTTTTATGTAACAAAACTTAAATTGCTGTAATTTTAAGTTAGCGTTCTACATTAAATATGTACATTAATGCTAATGTGTATTACGTGCCAGTTTTCTTTTGGCTGTAAGCCTATTTTGTTGTTTGTATAGATATAATAATTCTTTTTGGATTTGAATTAGTTCTCCATATTTATTTGGCACATGTACAAAAATAATGAAAATGTGATTTATAAATCTTATATTATTATAATGCTGGAAAATAATGAATAATATTGTTAAAATTTTGCATAAAATTCAACTTATATATCATTTTCTTTTCTTTTTTTTAATTGTTTAGAATTCTAAATGAAAGTAAAGTACTGTTATTTGTAATAGTGAGAAATATTGAATTCAGATTTATAATCTTAATCCTGAAAACATGAAGCCATATTGTTCTTCATAAGTTCTTATTTTATACCAAATGCACCGTGGAAGAACAATGTGCTATAATAAGATTTTATTTTCTGAATGTGTAAAACTGGCAGTATGTTAAAATCTTATGATACAGTGTACTAACTGTGAACATTTTTATAAGTGGATTGAATTTTTTAAATCTGCCAGAACGAAAGTCTTTCACGTAAACTGGTGGAAGTATTGACCAACAATTTGCTAAATTACATTAATTTAAGGCCAGAGGCATAAAAATTTGGAAATTAATGAAATTTTTAATGCGAGTACTGACAATGCCCATTCTATTTTACGATTGATAAGTTGAATTACTCATGGTTCGAGGTGGGTTGCAAGGCAGTTGATTCAAAATCAAAAAGATACTCATGTACATTTTTTTTGTCTTCAGTCATTTGACTGGTTTGATGCAGCATTCCAAGATTCCCTCTCTAGTGCCAGTCGTCTAATTTCGGTATACTTCCTACATCCTACATCCCTAACAATTTGTTTTATATATTCCAACAGTTGCCTGCCTGCACAATTTTTCCCATCTACCTGTCCTTCTAATATCAAAGCGACTATTCCAGGATGCCTTAATATG
>JAAAKQ030147670.1:0-13042 GCA_010016005.3 Zanna intricata
CAAAATCAAAGTTCTGGTCTCATAGACCGGTGGTTGGGATTACGTATCTGGGAACCATGGTTGGGGCAAAGTGTTAATTAATCTATCTTGAGTAGCTGATATACAACAAAAAATGAATGGCATTTATATGTATTTTTTTAAATTGGCACTGTTTTGAAGTATTTTGAGCATCCCCATTTCCTGTAATGTTAAAAAGTGTGATTTTTCAGGGTCCTCAATAACATAATAGGCTCCTATAAACTTTTCAGAAGTGGTTTCTTATAAAACTATGGTTGCTAAAAGTACATCCACATTCAGTGAATTAATCATAAACTGAAATTACTACCTTTTTTTTTTACTGAAATAGCCTTATTCCCTTGT
Organism: Zanna intricata; assembly: GCA_010016005.3. Lineage (NCBI taxonomy): Eukaryota > Metazoa > Arthropoda > Insecta > Hemiptera > Fulgoridae > Zanna > Zanna intricata. Next base: position 361 of record JAAAKQ030147670.1, read on the forward strand.
CAGAAATAGTGGACAAAACAAAATTTTACTATTGAAGTTCTGAATTAACTGTATGTGTCAATCACTGTACTTTTAATGTCAGAATTGTGAAAATCTGTCCAATCAAAAACTAAAACGTTTTTGGATGCTTTAATTTAAAATTAATTTAAGATTTTGTTAATTACTAACATTAAACTTATCCACTGATTAAGCTATCCCCTAATAAAACTCCCTACTAAAACATGGTTTTCCCATAAAACTATTTACAAAGAATAGAGGTGATATATTTAAAACAATATTGCTCCAGTTTTAGAGTAAAGATTCTCTACATTCCGGTTTTAAATTTCCAAGTCTTATTGGATTTTGTCTTAGTCATATTTTCAGCTTTTTTGAAAAAGATCAGAATTTTAAAATGAGTTATTGAACTACATCCAGTTGGGAAAACATCTTCCTCAGTCTTTTTAGATTGTATTTTCTATACAATCTAGAAAGAGATTTAGAAAAATATTTGCTGGGTTCTTCAGTGAAAATTCTGTAGCGTATGTTTGAGGAAAAAGAATTTTTAATTTTATTTGATGTGCATTTTAGAACGACAACTGCAACTAAGTGATTCTCAAGGAGTTTTACTCTCCTTGCTCTCCAAAATGAGGGTCTAAAAAATAAAATAAGTTATTGGTAATAATAACTCAATGAAGTAAATGAAAAGAAAAATATTTTTCTGCTTTAAAAGGTTGGATTTTCTGAAATTGTTATGCAAGAAAAAAAATAATATTTGGAAAGTTTGTTCACTTTTGTTTTAAATTAATAAAAGTCATAAAAACAGGTTTTTTGAGCAGAAATCAAACTTCCATTTTAAATTTAGAATATTGAAACTGCCATTGAATCAAGCAAAATACTTATTCAATAATTACATTTAATTGTTAACTGCAGTTAAAATTACAAAAGAAAATTATTATGTTAACTATTATTAAAAATAATTAAGATAGAAAACAGTAAATTTAAAAAAATAAAAAATAAAAATAGATGCTCATTTTCAGTTAAGTCATCCCTAGTAGATATTGAAAAATTATTAATTGTAAATAAAATCATTTTAAAAAAAAATAGATTGACAATGATAAATTAATGATAAAAAACTAAAAAAACCAGAACAACAAAAGGCACTTAAAAATTTTGACCTGTGTTTAAGAAATAAAAACAGCTGTTCACTAAATACTTTGCTGTTTGATTTTAGACAATACCAGTTTTTCCAATTTCAGTCGAATTGTCTAAAAAAGAACCCATAATTTTTATTTAATAAAGAGGTAAAATACTAAATTTGGAGCATTTTTTAACCATGTTTTTAATTATTTATTTTTATAATATTCAATTTTTTTAATGTTTAGTCTTGATTTTTTTCTTTGTTTTAATAATTTTCTAGAATCTATTGATTTTGATTGTTTTAATAGTAACTTCATTTAGTTATGCCATTTAATCTATTTTTTCTTAAATGTTTTTTTTTTTTTAGTTTAAAATTAATATAAATTTTTATATACCATTGTTATTTTCACCATTGATATCAACTTTTACCACTGTTTGACCTCCTCTTATTGCAGTATGATGAATAGATTTTGAAAACACGAATGTGTAATTATCATATGTATAATTTCTATCTCGTGCAAGCAGTTTTTCCAAATATAAATCCAGTCCTGTTCCAAGAACGAGTAATATAAATACCAAACTACTGATAAATCTGAAACATATTTTAATAATGATGACCATTAATTATTTAATTACATACTAAAATTATGTATTTTATGTCTCATGAATTAATATTCATTGGTGAAAATGTTTGGTTTTAATCTTGAATACATTTGAATTTATGAGCCTCTCTCTCTTTATCTGTTTAGCCTTTGGAACTCTACTGTAAGGTATTACTTAAGAGGATGAATGAGGATGATATGTATAAATGTGAATGAAGTGTAGTCATGTATAATCTCAGGTCAACCATTCATGAGAAGTGTGGTTAATCGAAACCCAACCAGCAAAGAACACCGGTATCCATAATCTAGTATTCAAATGCTTAAAAGTAACTACCTTTACTAGGATTTGAACCTTAGAACTATTGAATTTATGAGCCTGAAAACTTCTAAAAGCCTAAAGCTTTTAGCTAGTTGTAGAATTTTTTTCTTCTGGTAATAATTGCATTAATTGGTTATTACATGTTTAATGTATTTCTTACATAACATATAATGTTATTCACTGATCAGCTTGATGGATGCATTGTATGAATCAGCTCCATTTATTTTTATTTCTATTTGAGGATTCTAATATTTTCTGAATAATTTTTGTTTTCTTCTTTATTTGTTGAAGATCTGTATCATTGATTGCTTACATTGCAGTATATATTTTACATTGTATACATTTAATATTATACAAAATATAAACCACCAAAACACAGTAATTAGATAAGTTAAACTTACCATATTAATTTCCAATTATCGGTTTTCGCAGTATCCCACTTCTTCAGTTGGTATTAAAATCTGTACTTATTGCATTAAAACATATTCTTTAATGATTTGTACAGTATTGGACAGCAAAATTACACATATGCTTATAATATTCAAAATTTCACAGTAAAAAACATAATTTTGAAAAAAATGACAAACCATTAAAGAATATGTTTTAATGTAATAAATATAGAATTTACTCTTAATACCAATTGTGGATACAGGATTATTAAATTATCTCATATTATTAAATTTTATTACCACAGTAGTCAGGATGTTAATGAATTATTTGAATATTAAAAAAACTGTTACATATATATATATATATATATATATATATATCAATGTTACTGGTTTTCAGCAAACAAAAAAGGAAAAAGATAAATATTACTTAAAAAATAATTATATTTTTCAAAGAATATTAAAAATAAAAAAGTAAATGAACCTAATTTAGATAAATAGATAGGAGGAGAGAGAGAAAAAAATATTTGGGTTAATTTATAAATATATTTATTGAAAATTTAAATAATTCATCAACATATTGACCACTGTGCTAATTAAATTCAATAGTAACAATTTAATTACCAAAACAGTAATAGATAAAAACCAATAAAATGAACAACAATTCTCAACTTTAGCAGGATCCCACATCATCAGTCAGTATAAAAATTCTGTAAGTGCATAAAATAATTGTTAAAAAACTTAAAATTTAGAAAACACACTATTAATAACCACAAAATCTGTAAGAACATTTAGATTTTATTATTAAATCTGGTGTGTAATACTTTAATTTGTTTTAATACTAGCATTTTTATTTTGCCATGGTTTTACTTCTTAAGTAATGTAACCATTGTAAGTTTTTATAATTCATAAACCATAAATTTTATGTTCACCATTTATAGTAATAATTTTTAAAAAAAAGTCAGATTATTATAATTATACTTCTTTAAATAAAAGAATTGTGTAGTTGAACTTACATTAATACCCAGAATGTTGGATCTGATGTCATATAATATGTATCTTGAGGAGCTTTAACTGTATAAATTTCAAGACTTCTTTCTGAATCTAATCTAGCTTCTCTTGCTGATAATTCAACCAACCTTGATGCATCTAAACCAGTACATGATGATGGTAAACATACTCCAAGGAGCTGGGATCTCGCCTGTAACAGTATTAATGATTATCTTAACATTTTCATTCATATGAAATTATTAATAATATATGTGTTTTAGGACCATGCTTGTTTATTTATGGTTATAATTTTCATATCAATATTTTTTTTTAAATCTTTCTAGTTACTTCTTGAAGAGAATGAGTTATATGTGGGCTTTCTTTCTCTGTGATTTGTGCTTCTAGAGTATGAATACAGATTCCTCATTGTATGTTATTATATCTTAGTAAAAATTTGTCAAGTTTTTTTCTTACATTTTTGTCTTAAATTCCTCAGCGTTATGCAGACAGTGAGCAAACGCTTGGTTTTGTAAAAAACCACCCTTAAGAGAAATCACATCTAAAAAGGTATGCAATCTCATGGGTCAAAGATTATTACCATTCTTGGAAATTATTTGGTTTTGAAACAGTATTTGGCTAGCAGCAGTATGTTATTAAATATGTGTTTGGCTAAAAACATGTTCATCTAAATGTATTGTAAAATTATCCTCTGTACAGCAATAATAGATTAAAAAAAAAAATGTTAGATGGCACATTTTGTTTTGCTAATGAACAACTTTTTTAAACTTTGTAGTGTTTAGAAACAGTACTGAATTTAAAGTGTGCTTCATTAGACAATCAAAATATTTTTTTTATTACATGTTTAGCTTTATCCATTTTACTTAGTAACTACCCTACATAAATTATTTTGTTGTTCAAAATCAGTAAGATATTTTTGTAATTTCTGAATTTTCTATTTATTAAAATTTAAATCTTTAAAATTATTGTGATCTTTAAAATTAATCTAAATAGCAACTAACGCAACAATAGATACTGATTTCTTGCAGCTAAATGAAAGCTTCTCAAATTCTCGCATTTGCTGATGTTTAAGATTACATTACTCATTGAAAAAAAAAAAGTAATATAATTGACTTTGACTGTAAACACCATCACATATAATCTGATGTTTGCACAACATCTGAAGTAATTTAAAGAGCAGCTTTTAAAGCAGTAGATGTGAAGTCAGAATTAATGCCTACAGTGTGAAATATCTTTTTCTTTTTACAATTTCATTAGTCACTAAACCATCTCTAAAAATGATAATTTGAAATTTTGAAAATAAAAATAAAAGTTTAATATTAAAAATAAACAACTTGCCTTTGCCTTTGATGAGTAACAAGTGAATGAATTCAGTTCAATAATTGCTGTCCAGTTGTATGAAATATATAATTAACTTTCTCTGTGTAATTACTGCAATTACATTATTTGTATATAATTGCATGCTTCTCAAGTTTATAATTTTAGACACAGATGAGTTCATACCCATTCATTCATGTTTTTGCTAGATTTTAAGTATATTTAATATTAAAAAAAATTAACATGATTTTTTATATATATATTAGGACCATTGGAATGCAGTTCAAGAAATATAATCTAAATCAGGTTTCTTTTATTTTTCAAAGAAATATTTACTTTGGTAAAGGTAAAAGACTTTTACAAGTGTGCACCAAAAAATAATTATTCAGGCGGAGATGACTCCCTGAGTTATTTGTCCTAAAAATATGTATTCAATTCATTATTCAGAACTATACTTCTGATATGATGAAAATAATCTACAGTAATATATGCAGCACATTTGTGTACAGTACTATTTATTGTTAGTAGTTAGATACTAAAAGTTTTTGAAATATAAATGACTTTGAAGCCATTATTCCCAAAAACGTTATCTACCTAGGAGTGTTGCGAGGTACATATTGAGATGTGTTTGATAACTATGTGTAATTCATAATATCTGTGTGCTATGACCTAATTGTGATTGAATTTCTTTTACAAGTGTTGATGTAGTGCTGCAAAATTGGCACCTGGCTATACAAATGGATTTGCAGAAACTGAAGCATCAATCGGTTATAACGTTTCTCACCAAAGAAAGGAAATGTCTAAAGGACATCCATAGTAGGATGGTGACTGGTGGGAGTTGATAGCTCTCGCACGGGCCAAAACTGGGGTGCTCACATACTTGGTAATTTAAAGTAAGAAAGTGCCCTCCTTTCTATAAGCTGGTGAGTGAATTGTAGAAACACGGGTAGAATAGCATCGTTGCTGTGGTTGGTTATGCAGGAGCGGGGGTCTTCGTGCTTCCATGAACAGTCCTAAACTTGTTTCTTAGTGGTGATTTTGCGGTGTCCCGTGTCTTCTTGAAGGCACGATCACCTTAAACTAAATGTAAATTTGGCCTTACTATTAACCGATGTGAATGTCCCTTGGGGCAGGGGCATTGACATCGGTGGCATCTTCCCGAGGTCGGTTGATTACTGTGGTGTTATCAGACCGAGGCGAAAAGACGACCTCCGGTAAATCCCTTCAGGGCTAGGAACGGAGGGGGTGGTGTGGCAACCGGTAATGTCACTTGGTGGGCGTTATTCTGCTCGGGGGGGGGAACTCGAGTAGGATGGTGACTGTATGGTAATAATGCGTCTTCACAATACCAAATGAAATTCTAGTCCAAATCATGGCCACATTTTTTTTTGAATAATAAGGAAATTTTGATTGAATACATGTTGAGTGATGGGAGACATTGTTGATTGAATACAAGCTGACTATCACTGGTAATGTCTACCCTGAGTATCTTCAGAAGCTAAGGGCAGCAATAAAGGAAGAAAACTGTGAAGGAAGCTAACCAAAAGTGCCTTACTTTTGTATGACAATGCTCCAGTTCACTCATCACACATTGCAAAGCAAACTTTATGGTAATGTGGATTTGAAGAACTTTCTTGCCCTCCCTACAGACCCCCCAGTGATTTTTTTCTTGTTCAGACAATTCAAGAAAAACCTTCAGGGCAGACGTTTTTACAGTATTGATTAATTGAAAGCAGCTGTTTCAGGGAATTTTGAGGAGCAAGGTAAAAATTTGTTTTGCTCAGGGATAACCTCTGTGCAGGCTAAAAGGAGCAAGTGGGTGGCAGTGTTAAGGACCTACATTGAAAATTAAAAATGACACTACCTCTCCATCACCACTTTTTCTAAGGTGGATAACTAAGTAAATTATCTATTAAAAAAATTATTAAAAATTAAAATAAAATTAAAATAATTATTAAAAATTATTATTAAGGTTATCTAAGGTAGATAACTTTTTGAGTGCCACTCATAAATGATGATGTATTTAAGATTTCTGCTTGATCAGGAGAAGGAAACTAGTAGGTAGTGATGAAGGACTGTTTATTCGTTACAATAGTTAACTATATTTTCCAAGGTAATGTTTATTTCCTTATAACAAGAGATGTTATTTTTGAAAATTTGTTTATATCAGAGATAAGTCAGGAAAGCAGGTGCAATAAAAAATTTTAAATAATGAAATTAAATTGTAAAATTTGGATCATGATGTTTGTGTATTAGGTATCACAAACAAAGGTTAATTGGTGATCTGGCACAAAATACAAATCACTCTTATCAGCGATCACAGCCAGTCTTGAGAGTAACATACTTTCCAAGCATGGTGTACTTGCAGAGTTAAATGGTTTCTCATTACCTTTTTTACTGAGCAAAAATAATGTGAACATTAGCATTCAAATCCCATTAAAATGCAGGTAGTATTTAGCACTACAAGTAAGATTTAATTTTTTTTCCAAAACCAAGAATATACTATACTGAACATCATTACCTTCAGAGAAAAATGTAGAATTGTACTGAACTTGTATTTGTGTTTTATTAGGTTAATTTACATCTATTTTCTCATAATTAAATTCTTTAAAAGTTTAATAAATGCAAAAAAAAAATTATTTAACAAAGTTTTGTAATTCACACTTAAAAGAATGTTTTTTTAGAAAACAAATTTTCCTGTTTTATGTTGATATTATAAAAACTAAAGACCAAAAGCACAAAAGAAAATGCCTCTGGAAATATAGTTCTAGAACCTCTTTTATTCAATTTCTCAGGTCAAAAATCATACGAAACCATCATGTTTACCCTTTAATTTGAACTTCTCAAATTTCAGTATGATTTTATTTCAGTCTCTGCTATGGAATCAAGGTGAAAGTTTTCACTAGGCATTAATCATTAATAAAGCTTTTCAGGAACCATATTTATATAAACCTTTTCTTATTTTCACTAGTGAAAGAGCTCAGAAAGCGCTGGTAAAATTACATGAATCATTCTGTATATTTATTCTGACATAATTTAAATAATTATTCATTTAAAATATTACTCATCAGTTGTTCATATATTATTTATTTATAATTATGTAATCATTTCATTTTTCTTGCACTTGTTATAAAATATATAAGAAAATAAGTGACCAAGGTTATAAATACAGTGTAAATAAATATCAGAAATACTGCTTAGTCAGTTGTATAGTATCATTTATAACAGCTTGCTAAATAAAATATAGTAGAATTACTTTTAACTACACAAATTTATTAGAGGTCAAACAAGTTAGTACATTAAAATTACAGTAATTGGATAAATTCCAAAACATTAAGTGATGCAAGTATTTTTAATAAATTAAATTTACAGAAAAGAAAAATAATAGTCATTAAGGCAATCCACAAATTTAACAATAGTTGAAAGTAGAAAACAACTCAGTGCTATTAAATATAGGAAAGAAAGTATGTTACATAGAAAAATCAAGAAAATATATAAAGAAATATCAATATAATCAAATAAATAGATTAAAAGACAGTAAAAAAGTAGTCATAATCTAATATGGATACAAGAATTAATTTATGTAATTACTTTTATATGTATGTAAAAAAACAAAATATACCCAACAATTACTAATTTCCTTTACTTAAATCTTAAACAACTGATGTTTAATTCCTGGACATGATCGTAACAGTTTTGCCTACATTCTGCAATATTTCTGACTTTCTTTTTTAAATCTGCTTTTGCTTCTAGATGATCAATAATTTCAATTATTTGGTATCTTGTTTATCTTTTACCTTCAACTAATACTTTCAACATATAATACAGTGCGTTATAAATTTATTTTGTCTTTGAATAGCATTCAAATCATTTTTTTTTGTATATCATCAAAAGATGGTAATTTTTTTTTTTTATACCTGATTATTGATAATTACAACATCACTGGAGATAAATTATTTTAGAAGTGACAGTTACATTTATCTAATCGTTAATTATCCCCTATCACATTAAGCAGTAAGTTCAAATATCTTACTTTTGCAGGTCTTTTTTAATAAATATTAATAATCCAGAAGAGTTAATAACCTGTCATTCATAAAATAGGAGTAATTATGTAATATTATATTGAACTTGTATTTGTGTTTTATTAGTTTAATTTACGTATATTTTTTCATGATTATATTCTTGACAAGTTTTAATAATAAATTTTTTGTATTAGTAATTTAACAAAGTTTTTTATTACAAACATTAAAAAAAATGTGTTTTTAGAAAATAACTTTTTTTATGTCTGAATGTTATAAAAACTATAGAAACTTGTTTTATTCATACATTCACTGTCAGTTGTTCATACATTATTTATAATTTCATTTTTCTTGCACTTGTAATAAAATATATAAGAATATCATATATTAATATTTTTGAGCTGACAAAAGGTTTGTCAGGTCAAAAATCATTAAAAAAAACTATCAATTTTACCCTTAATTTGTGTTCCTTCAATTACCATCTTAAAAGGTCAAGGAGTGAGGCAGTAGACCAAGTCACCCTCATTATCTTGAGATTTCGCCTAATCAGGGTCTTATTTTTTTGTAGGCACATTTGTTAATAATTAAAAAATAATATTTAAAAAAAAATTTTTTTGCAAAATTGCACCCCTTCCCCAAAAAATGATCCAATTAAACTAGTTTAATTGGACCTCCGGAACCACCATTAGGTTATATCTTCAGAGGATGAGATGAATGATTTGTAGAGTGTATGAAAAATGCCATGCTTTACCGGGATTTGAACCCGGGACCTCCGGATGAAAAGTCAAGACGCTACCACTCGGCTACGGAGGCCAGCAAAAAAAAATAAACTAGTGGCTAAGTGGGTATAATGCATCATTAGTACCCCCTCTCACCATAAGGAGTGCTGGTGTAGCACTGATGTGACAGTTGTTGTAGTTGTCTGCTATGATGTAATGTCACAGGTGAGTGGTAGAATTAAATACATGAATAATATTTAAAGTAGCTGCTGGTACCACACATGAATGAAATACAATATGTGTGTGCGCTTTATGTAAATCATTGATATTTAAATAAAATTATAAATATTTTAAATTGTATGTATGTGAGCTACATGCATCATAAAAAATCTGCATGATGGGAAGGTGCTAAACTGTGTTGTCAATTTTTTAAAAAAATATTTACTAGACAATTATACAATTATATTAAATTCATTATTTTGTACTTATTGTTGTATCCTTCCAAAATGTTGAAAAAAAATCCTATTAAATTTAAATTTTTAACAGCGCAGTTATTTCAAACTGAATTTTTTTAGATTCTTTATTATTGCATTGGTTTTTAAAATCATGATACTCTCTACAATACATCGTATTCTTCTGTCAACAGAATAGTCTACATGACATCTTTTTTTGACTATGCTAAAATTTTTTTTGTGTTTAATTTCAAAATTCGTTTTTGAAATATGTTTACAAATGTGTAGGTCCAAATAATTTATTTGTAGAATCAGCAAAGGATTTCTCTTGAAATGTTATAATTTATTACAAGGCAAAAAAAAAGTTTAAAACTTCTCTACTTTGAACCGTGTAACAAATTATACCAAGCAATTTTTTTAATTTATGTATTTTAGGGATTTTAATTTTTTTATTACATAATTACTTGTGTTTACTTTACTTTCATTAATGACATACATAAATTACATTCTTCAATTTTGCAGGTTTATACTCAGATGTGTCAGATGTATGATTACCAGGTTGTAATGAATATAATTGATTATCTTACCTGAAATTTGAAGACTTAAATGGAAAGTGATTTTAATTATTTGTTATGATGATGCTGATTTCAGGTTAGTTTTTTTATGCTATATTTGCTTGTTATATCTATTTTAATCTATGAATTTCTGCATGTATGTATTTAATAAAATATATGAGTAACAAAGCATTGGATAATTTTAATATAATTTTTGTATAGACATGGTTAAAAAATTCATGGCATTATGTTAATTTAGGTAAGTGGTTAGGTATTTTAGCTAATTTAAAAAAAAAATAATCTAGTAGTGGTTTTACTGTCTTAAAAGAAATAAATTGAAATTTTACGGAATTACATAACAGTGATTTCATGTCAGTTTTTATAATTATTTAATGAAAATCTGTACTTGAATGGATTTAAATTTAACTATTTAACTTAATCTGTATTATGTTATGGATTTAATTTGCAGTTATTATGTAATAATTTTGTGTAACTTTAGTGTTGGCTATCTTGTTTTTTTTCTTTGTTTTACTAGTTAACTTATTTAAATGATTATAGCTTACACATATGATGTAATTTATGGTTGTAATATATCTACATAATCATCAATAATCAAACAATCATAATCAACCATCTCATTTTATGGTAAATTTCCTCATTCCACCTAATTCCCAACCTTTTCCTCAGCTAAGCCGCATGACTTGTTTCTTTTATGAATATCAAACACTACTAACCTATAAGCTTAACTTTGACCATTTCATCATTTTCATTCTCTCTACATGGCCTCAACATCTCAACTATTTTGTCTTAACCTGTTCTTTATACTCTTTCTGATCTTCTCTTATTATATCACTTTCCTCATTCTATGTCACATAGTCCTTTATTAATTTTTCTTATTGTACTTCATTTATAAGTATAAACCATTACTTAGTTTATAAGTTTCACCTTTTTTTCACATACTTTGGATCTGGTAATCACTTCTGTAAGCATGCATAACTCTTTTGATTACTCCACTTTTATCTTATGGGATGCCATTCAAGAATATTGTGGAGTTTGATTTCATCATACTGTTACTTTTCTTGTGAGACATTTTCTCCACTCCTGTGGTCATAGATTCCAAAAAAAAAAAAAATTGAATTTTACTTACCAATCTTTTACGAAGTCAATTTATTCAGCTCATATTTAGCTCTGGTCTCTATTGGGGTGATTTTTATATATGTTTAAAATGGCTTGAATTATTTTGATGGTTTTTATTGATGATATGTAGTCTTTAGGTGAATTTAAAATCATTTTAACTTCCAAGTTTTTGACTCAAATTATTTGATAGTTAAAAATTAATGTTAGATTAATTTTGTTGTATTATTTTACAAGTAAATAAGAAGAAACATTTAATTAAATGTTAATTAACTTGTTCATGCTGGTGGTGGATCCTGTAATGCATCCTTTATTTCTACTTATGATCACTTTTGTAGGAAAATGTATCTAATTAGAGATTCAATATCCCATTCTTCAAGAGGGTCTTAAATTTGCTATTTCAGTTGTGTATGCCATTTATTTTGCATAGTTGTGTCAAGACCAGCTTTTTATTATTTTATTTTGTTTGAAAAGGTAATTAAGTCATCTTATTTAGAATTTTACAAAAAATGAGTGAACTAAAAGAGGTATCATTTTTTTTTTTAATATTAAAATTTCTGTTCATAACAAAATTAAATTATTATAACCATAATTTAATGTAATTATAATAAAAATAAAAGAAATTTATTCTAGTTTCTTATATAAAATAAATACAATATTTAAAATTATTTATTCAAATATCTATGTTTAAAACTTTGTTTTAGTAAATTAACAATCTTGTGTTAATATCTATTGGTAAGTATTTAAATACTTATAAAGAGAAATGTTAACATTCAAACTTGCAGCATCGTAACGAACCACGCTTCTGATTTGCCCCACACAAATTTTGTCGACTCTAGATTTAGTGTAACTCAAGAACAAAACAATCAATCTTCATCAAATTTTCACTTGTCCAATTTCAGATAAACTACTACAGCATATCTATTTTTCAAGGACATTGATCTTGTAGTCTTAATGTAAAATTTTATACATAGGCCTAGTGTGTGTGTGTGTGTGTGTGTGTGTGTGTGTGTGTGTGTGTGTGTGTGTGTGTGTGTGTGTGTGTGTGTGTGT
>JAAAKQ030147681.1:1666-13042 GCA_010016005.3 Zanna intricata
ATATATATATCCTCGGTAATTAAACTGAAAAATAAAAACGATACCGAAATGAACCTTGGTTCAAAAAAAAAAAAAAAAAAATATATATATATATATATATATATAAGTATTTTGTCACAAATTATATATCTTGTAATAAATCTGATGATTTTTATTTTTTAAGTACGTGAATCTTCAGCGAATAAATATAATAGAATTAATTAATTATTTATAAGAGGCGTGTTTCTACGGAAGTATTTATATAGACCCTGGTTTGGAGTAAAATTACAAAGTTTAAGTAGAAAGTTTCGCAAAAATATGTGCAGTAGATCTTTTGTGATATCCGGTTAAACAGAAAAAATCATTTCCTTCACTGGTATATAAAAATTCAAAGATATTATTTAAAGAACAGAAATGAATTCTTATCGATATACAGAAAAAATTTTTTATTAAAACTTTTTTTTTATGGGTGGTGATAATTCCATGCCCCCTATTCATAAAGCTCACAAATTGGGCTTCGAATGTTTTCGTCGGAGATGGAATTCTCTTCGGCCTGATTCTATCTATAAGCCGTTTTACAAGGACTGAATTTTTCAGCCGCCTGTAGGTATAAAAATTAATACGATTGAGGAAATGGATTCACACCATCTTTAGCGCTGACGATGTGGCGGCCAGGGTTGAAGTGATTGCAGGTGTAACGGAGGCCTTTCCATTATCCACAAGCCCTCCGCGGTGGCAACCATGTAGCTAGGGTGCCCATGTATGTTTAAGCATGGGCGCCCTGAAATCTTCGGTGAGTAAGAATCAGTGCAGGGATTGCGCATCCGCTCTCTGCCAATATATCTGCTGTTTCCACCGAAGTATGGAACTGGACCTACAGGGTTGATAGCCTTAGAGTGTGGGTGTACCCCGGCGACTAGCCTTGCTAGAAAAGAGATAAATTTTCATGCAGCCTGAAGAATCATCAAACGTGACTGAGGGTTCACGTAAACACCCTCGTTTAGAACCAACTGTTCCGCCTCAGGCAAAACGGAAAAAGAGTACCGAGTCTGGAAGGATGGAGAATGAGGTAAAGAGCATACAGAGAGCTGTATATAATAGTTCTGAAAAACTAAAATATCTGGTTATTAGTAGAGAGGATGATAATTATTCGAGGATAATTAAGGACTTATCCTCGAAAATTTTTTTAGTACTTTCCTTATCGCTCGAGAGATTAATAATTGTGCTGAAGGCTCAGTAAAGGAAATTCGCAAAACTTATAATGGACTTCATGTAATGACGACTAATTACAACCAATTGCAGAAGATACTTGGCCTAAAAAGATAGGTGAATTTGCTGTACAATTAGATCCATACAGCACCCTCTACACTTCAAAGAGTGTTGTTGTTTGTCGAGATCTACTAAATTGTACGGAGGAGGAAACTATAGAAGAGTTGATACTTCAAGATGTGTTAGAGAGCCGAAGGCTGAACATGAGAAAAAACAGCAACATACTTCTGTCTGCCTCTCATGTCCATACTTTCAATAAACCTACACTGCCGGAGAAGTGCGGGCAGGAATACACAGTTTGGATGTGCAGGATTTTGTGTCACAACCAATAAGATATACCAAGTGTCAACGTTTTGGCCACACCTAAGTTTGGTGTGAAAGGCCACAAATATGCATTTGTGGTGAGGAAATTCATGAAGGAGAATAATGCAAGGATTCTCCTTCTTGTGTAAACTGCAAAGGACAGCATTCATGGAGTTTAAGAAACTGTTCTATTTACAAAGATGAGGTAGCTGTACAGGAAGTCAAAACATTTCAGAAGGTCAGCTAATTCCAAGCAAAAAGGATTGTAAGCACCCGAAGGACGAAAAAAATGTTGCTGAGCAACAAGAACTTATGCTCAGGCTGCGGCTGTGGTTTCTACTTTAACTGCTGTTGATACAGATCAGCTTCTCGGCAACCTTCCACCCACAATGGCTACCATGAGAATAATTTGCAATAAAATGAAGTCTCTCACTCATTTAGTATACCACTCAGGATTTTAGTAAGCCTTTAATAAAGATACAGCCTCCAAATGATGTCAATCACAAGGAAAAGTGCAAATGATCAGAAGAAGATAGATGCTAAACCAAAGTTCTAGTGAGTCTGAACAACATTTTAGATAATAGTGCGAAAATGTGATTGGTTTGGAGTCTTCTATGGTGGCTCCCAAGCCTCCTACTACCAAAGTAGCCTCTAAACTACAGAGGCCACAAAAAATCGCACTCTTCCCGCCCTGCCTGAGGTGGTGACTGGTGCAACTCCTGTTGCGGGGATCTCCCAGGTTCTCGCCTCTCAATCGGCGCCTAAACCAAGCGCCGATCAATGCCCGTCGTTGTCCGCGACTTTGAGGTCTCCGATTCAGGAGCCGGGAGCTACAAGGGCGATGACATACTTATCGAACACGAAAATATTCGAAAAAAGGAAAAGGAGATGAAAAAAGGATAGCCGTAAGGCAAACCAAGATATTAAATGATTTAAAATATCGAGTCAATACTTCAATGGAATGTCAATGGATGTTTATTAAATATCCATGAGATCAACGCTTGTAATATGATGTAGAACTATTCTGTATATGCCTGCAAAAAACACATTTTTGCCGAAATGAAAACTTCCAACTAAAAAGATACAATATATTTCAGCGAGATCAACCGCCAAATATGAGTTAGAGGTGGAGTAGCTATATTACCATCGACTAGAGCTGCCTGTTGAAATAAACATCTGGAGAGCTTATGTGATACTGTCTAGACATTTGTATATTTTATTTAAATGTATTTATTGTTATGTTTATTTTTTTGTGTTTTATTTAAATATAAGGGCCCTATACTATACAGCCTTACAACTGAGATATTGTTGGTGATATCAACTTAAACATTGTGAAGATGGTTAAAGACCTTAAAATTTATGTCCATACTTTCAAAAAATATCTGATGTGGAAATCACATGACTTCCTTTTACGCCTACTAAATTATACACAAACATTTAAAAAAATGTAATGTACATAAAATTTTATTTTATTAAAAGCGTCTGATATTTTTTCATATATATATATATATAGATATATAAAGAGATGAAGTCTGATTCGAACAGATGTGCCTTTCCCATGAAAGATCTAAATATTTAATTAATTAAAATGTTATTTGGCTATAACTGGAACCAATGAAAATAAGTACAACTTATGATATATTGTTGAAAATATCTCAATGAGGGCTTATTACTAGAGTTAAGAAAAAGTCCAAAATTCAAATTTTTTTGGAATTTGGACTTTTTTGAATGCTACTTGTTCAGTCGATTGCAATGTAAAGGGGAGGTGCACAACTAGATGTTACCACAGTCCTAAATCCAAAACTTCAACATCCTACAGCTAATCGTTTTTGAGTTATGCGAAATACGTACATATGTACGCACAGACATCACGTAAACTAGACAAAATGGATTCAGGGATGTTCAAAATGGATATTTCAGTTGAAATCTGAAATCCGAAGTTTTTCGCGTTTACAATATTTCCTTTAATTTGTACAAGGAAGTAAAAAATTAATATATATTTATGTGTGTGTGTACGTGTGCGCGTGTGAAGTGCGTGATGATTGTGTGTGTGTGTGTGTGTGTGCGTGTGCGTGCGTGTGTGTGTGCGTGTGTGTGTGTGTGTGTGTGCGTGAGCGTGTGTGCGTGTGTGTTTGTGATAAATAAAACATATAAATACTAAGCTGAGCAAACAGAAAAAAGGGAATACGGGATATTATGATTAAGGGACTGTTGTAACTACTACGTTTCTAATTGAAGTCGGATGATTAAATGTAGCATAAAAAGTATGATGTGTTTCAGTTGATAATTATGTTAACTTATGATCGGTCTCACATGTTTTAAATAATAGTGTTAGGAAAGGAAGAGCACATTGAAGAGAGAGGTATTTAAACAAAGGCTAGTCTTTGTAGATTCAATCTTATGCTTAGCGGTTATGATTATTGTTACAGTAGTCGGATTTGTAGCGGTATTATATTTAAGGGGTACTCCTGCCTTCCTTCCTTATCTAGACTATACTTTAATGAACGCCCTCCAATAATCATTATAAAAGTCTTTCTTTCTATTCGATAGATGGGGTGAAAAAAAAATTTTCAACAGCTGTTCTAAACCATCATCATAACAACTGAGGCGACGGTTGTAAGGGAGTTATATAGTTACTGTAAGGCGACGAGAAACACAGACTTGTGTTTGTTAGTTGTTGCCTCTTCACGACCCCCACATTGTACGAGCTACTCTTATCCGAATCGCATCCGTCGGTTGCTATCGACAAAAACACACCCCCTACATACTCGACAAAATATCATTACTTACAACGTACACGAACATCAACTTGTTCAACGTGTTAAAACATAATATAAAATAAGCGATTTGAGTGTAATTATAATTATTACGTTTTTAATTGCTTAGAAGACATCAAATTAAACATATTATTTTAAAAATATTTTCCCACTGTTAAGATAACGATTTAGTTGCTTTGACGATTTTGACTTGTGTAATAATGTCACCCAGAATGATATTACGTGAAATGAAATTTTCACACGATTAGTCAATATTCATTTTAAATATGAAATATGAAAAAAATACTAATAAACTTCCAGCATTTGAATACAACTTATAATTTAACTCTGAAATAATTTCTCCTTTAACTGTTTACTCTCTCAAAGAAATAAAATATCGGTTCTGGAGTAATTTTTTATGTATATAACAAGAACTTAACTCAAATGGCAATATTTCGGATGGTTAAAAAAATACTCTCCACTTCAACACTAAAAGATGAATATTAAACTTCACCTGCTATTCGGATCTCATACAGAAAAAAACAATTTGCACTGTTTCAAACTTATAAACGTAATATCTACTAAAATTCTAAAAGTGCTAACTTACTGGTGGGGATTTAACGGGAGGATTATTATCGTCTGTCGGAAAACTATGTCCACCTTGAACTTATAAGGAAAAGAACTGAAGTTAGTAGGTGTCCATTTTCATAAGTTAAACAAATGTTAGGGATGGTAGATCCAAAAACTTACCATTCTTTTAAAACTTTTAGAAGACTATGAAGCTTAAGATTTTAAAAAAAGCCCATCCGCTTTGTATTATAACTTCTTATCAACATATTTTAAAAATAAATTAATATTGATTCCCCTAAAATAAAGCTAACTACCAAAGTTTTGTGCTTTTTGGTTCAAGCATTCAGAATTAGCTTCACCTTAGATACAAAATCGAATACAGGTTGATATACATACCAACACTCATACATTCAGAATATGAAGTACATTATTTCGGAGATAAGAAAACCTTGGTGTTCAATGGATGAGGTAGGTTGATGCATCGAGAACTAACCATATTAGTTAAATTTTAAAGCTATCTTCTGGACACCATCACAAGCTGGTGTCTTCCGCCAGCTTTGGTTGGCTGGTGATGACACCATCTTTGGTTGGTATCTAATTATCAGCTTATCGGCTGAGCGAACTTAGAATAACTGAGCTACATGTGCTATACGTCATTTCATAAGTAATTGATGCAGCCCTCTCTCCCTCTCTCTCTCTACATATATATATATATATATATATTAATATATGTAATATATAGATATGTGATAGCCACACCTACCAAACCGATAAAAACCAAATACGCAGTAATGCTACAGAGATCCATCGGTATCTTGTAAAAATATGAAAATCAAGAAGTAAGGAGAATGATCTTTATTGAAAAATTAATCGGCTAATCATAAAAAAAGTTAGACTAGAAAAACAAAACGGTACTTCATATCCCTACAGGATTCGGTTATCCATTCTGTTTATAATACCATAGAAAATCGAGATGTCTCTACCGAGAATGGAAGGGCTTACACTACTGAACTACGGTTTGAATATTAGCTAAAATATATGTTAAAACCTTTCTAAGGAGTAAAGTTGTATTAAACTTTATTACTGTTAGAATATGGTAAAAACTTGATCCGAAAATGATAAGTAATATTATCTTATTTTTACTGTTTTCGTGTTAAATCAGACACAATATAAATACGTTCAATTGGAAGACGATATTATTAGTTTACAAAATAACGTATCACTGAAATGTACATGGAGTGTATACTGCTGATCTAAGTCGGTGTGCGAAAACTTTTCTAAGCATTACATCTTTTTCAATTCTCCTCATCGTAAGAATTCGTGCCATAATACAATATTTTGACTTTACAAAGAGACTTACAGGTTTCTTAATTTAATTTCAGTACAATTATTATTATTTTTATTGTTATTATTATTATTAATATTATCATTAGTTTTACTGGTGTTATTATTAAATTCCTTTATGTTCTGTGTCGAGAAATGAATAATGAAGAATGAGATAAATAAATTGTGAGAAAAACGAAATGAAGTAGTGGGGTCTTCTGTTTTATCCGGGTTGTCCAAAAAACCTGACGGTCTACTAAACAGCTATGAATATAACACAAGGATTGTCTATAATATACACAAACTTGAAAACACACAAATATACTCACACAAACACACACGAAACAAAACGTTTCTCAAAGGATAGGAAAACAATGGTTTCTCTGTCGTCAAGATGTGCTCAGTTCTCCCTTACAACTTATATATATATATATATTTTTTTTATATGTATATATATATATATATATAAAACTGTACTATTCATTGAGAAGTCAAATGCATGTACTTCATGGCACAATTAACAGATAAATATAATAACACAAAACAACAACGCTCTTTTCTATTTGCGCCCTGGCGTGGTCCGACCCTCCTCCGAGTTTTATTCCTTTGTCCCTCTTACGTCTCTCATCTTCGTCTTTGCAGATAGCATCTCGTGCCAAATTGCTACAGACTAACGATTCGATTCACTTAAACCCAAACGGAATCACTGATGATAGAACTCTCTCCTTTCTCCTCTCCCGTTTTGTTTCTTTTTCTCTTTTTTCTTTTATAGTTCTCTCATACTCTGTATATCCGTTTTAATCAAACCATCTTTCACATCAATGTTTGAGAGATATGAATGTTATTATTAAATATTCTTCAGTTATAATACTGTCTATTTACAAATATTATGTAGATGATGAGAAAGACTAGGATCTTGGCTAGCCATCAAATGCTTTTCAGATTATTATTTGTATTATTATTGCCATCGTTATTAGCATAATATACGAAAATAAATACCTAGAAATGTGATGATGATGACGATATAAATATAATGAGAATTACGATTAACATTCTAATCTATTTGTTTTTTAAGATAATGTATCTCAACAAAAAAGTTTAACTATTCCCTCTCTCTGTTTCTATTTGGGCATGAGACGGATTTTCTGTCGCATGAATTTCCTAAAACGCAATTCTTCCCAACATCAATAACTCTAAGCGATCGCAGAGCATATGACCTCGTTTTTTAATAATTTTGTTCAATTTACAATTACAATATAATATTATACCGACATAAACATCA
This sequence comes from Zanna intricata, assembly GCA_010016005.3. Taxonomy (NCBI): domain Eukaryota; kingdom Metazoa; phylum Arthropoda; class Insecta; order Hemiptera; family Fulgoridae; genus Zanna; species Zanna intricata. The sequence continues at coordinate 9,149 of JAAAKQ030147681.1, forward strand.
TATTATGATGATAATACAAAATTTATATTGCCTTAAACATCGGAAGAAAGGAGACAACACTCGCTTATCGACATTAAGATATGATATTTGCACGTTTAAAAAATAATGAGAGCTGTAACTCGGCCACTCACATTCTAAGTAACTTAAAATGTGGTACCATAAGATATTTTTGAGGCTACGAGACGGTTCGTCTTTATAAGCGGTATCGAAGATATTGCTCATCTTAAAGCGGTTAGAAAACCGATTAAGTATGCGGACGAATAATATATTTTTAAACTTCATTGTATTTTTTCATCAAATACGTGTAGTTACCAAATCTAGTTGTTCAGTTAGTTCCGTACTATTCAAGTATACAGAATATCGTGTTGAATTCAAATATAGTTTTCAGTGTACATATATTGCGGGTACATTTATTCTGTTAGTATGAGATGATATGTAAAGATCAATTCTCTTTGTTTCGTATGAAATTTCAGAAGTCTCCAGACATCTAATCCAGCTATCTTGACTAGGGATCTATTGGCGGATTCATTCCTTATAATTTTTACGTCTGTGGATCAACAGAATTTGTTTCTTATTATAAATCGATAGCAGAACGGTGACCATTCGTATGGAAAAAAAGTTGGAGTTAAAATATAACCGGTTTGGTCATGCCTACAACTATTGAACTCCCGCACGGGAGCTTACCGTCTGCGATACAGCTATTTGTTAATTATGATTTTTTGAATACGCTTTTACATGTTCATTGTAAATGTGTTTTAAAATTACAGTCTTTAGTACTTCTATTTAGTTAAATTTTCTAAATATGACATCGTTGGTATATAAAAAATTAAATAAAATTCAACCTTACCAACAAATTTATATTAATCCTCCCTTGTACTTTCAGTCATTCAACCATCATCAGAAGATAAATTTTTTTTTTCAATTTAAAATATTACCATGACGACCAGTTGTTATGATTTTAATGTTTTATATATATATATATATTTTTTTTTTAATGTTTTAAATTAAAAAAAAGAAGATTTTCTGAGGATGGTCGAATTATCGATAGTACTAGAGAGAATTAATATAAATTTGTTAGTAAGGTTGATTTTCACTCAATTTTTTAATATAATTCAACTTAGCTATTGGCCGACATATGGTTGTATGAAATAGGCGGCAGAGTGAAAGCACTGAATATTATATAGGACGAACTGGACACAGATTCATCAGAGAAACATGCTCTTACATCAGGGCACTATATACTCGTATAATATCAGAATAGACGTCTGCAAATACAACTTAGAAACGGTGTACACCTACAAAGATATATATATATATATATGATATGTATATATACCTATTTAACCACCTGAAAATTTGAATGAAGTATAAACAGAAAAAATCGTATACTGACAGCAGGTAATGTACAGCGTTATAATTTAATTAAAAAGGATATAGACAGCAAAGAAGACATAAGGAAACTAACAGGATGGATTTATGGCTTACAAATTTCCATACGTTAATCATTGGCAATTTTATTAACTGTTTAACATTAAACCTTATCCGAATGCTAAATTGTGGATTTCAGGTATTATTTGCGAACGGTGCGGCATTACTTTAGAGGATAAATGAGAATGTTATGCATGAATCTGAATGAAGTAAAGTCTTGTACAATTTCAGGTCGACCACTGCTGAGAAGTGTTGTTAATTGAAACTCAACCACCAAAGACCACTAATATTCACGATCTAGTATTCAAATCCGTATAAAAGTAACCATCTTTACTAGGATTTGTACCTTAGAACTTTCGACTTCGAAATCAGCTGATTTGTGATATCGCGTTAACCATTACACCAACCTGGTGGGCTGACATTTAATGATCTAGGGGAAAAATCGGTAACCGATATTTTTCGGAAAAAAGTAACATACAAAAAAAAAAGGCCAAATTAATTAATTTATTATTTACCTATTAACCTCACGATTTAATCATCTATTCGGCTTGAGGTTATCAAATCTATTATCTAACTCGGCTACGGGTACACTATTAGCCGTATCCGGACTTCACGGAGGGAAAGCAGCAACCTATCGTCTCACGACGAACTGCAACTGCATTAATCGTTCAATAGACTTTTGGAATATCGTTGAGTTATCCGATTTTAATTATTTTAAAGGAGGGATTTAAGTATAACGATCATAGTATATCAGTGCTGTCAGTAGAAAAGTGTAATATTAGAGTAACTGAGATCATTCACCGATGTTTACATTAAATTTTGTTACGAATTCAAGTAAATAAATAAAAATAATAATAGCTATTACAAGAACGATTTGCTTGAATAGATATTAGAGAGATGTACAGATTAAACACTCGATAAAAACTTTACTATTGGCAGTTTTCCATGAAGTAGAATTAATTTTATTTTATGTATGTGACGCTGAAGACCTCTGTTAACGTTTATCTGACAATCATTCCTCCTGAAAATCGTTATCTTTATACCAAAATTTCGATTAGGAAAATGAATCCTTCACTTAAATAGCCTGATGTAAATAATAATTTAGTGATAATTAAAATTCTACTTTAGAATTTTGTTTTTGCTATTGTGTTTTTATGGTAGATTTAAGGAACCTAATTAAATAATTGTATTATGTAATTTACCTTCATTAATACGACATCATAAACGTTAATGTGTTTGATTCCTGTTGATGAGATTGAGTTTTCGTTATATTCGTTTATTTGATTCTCTTGTATAACGAACACTAAAATTTCACTTGTTTGTAAATTTTTAGCGATTAAAATAATAATTCGACAATAAAAATGAGTTGCAGATGAGAATTTGTAAAAACGTAAAACAAAAGAGACTGCGTTGTATATTTGACACCAAAGAAGATAAAATACTTTCAGAAAACGACTTACGGTAGATATCGCAAAGAAAAAATAAGAAAACAAGAAGCAGGAGGACAGTAGCGGAGAAAAAAGTAAAAGGCAAAGATGGAGTTCGAGATGGAACAATAAAAAATGTGTTTGAGTCGCAATAGGCTAAGAAAATGGGGATAGTCGGGACGGTATCAGTCTTGTAATGCGCTCGGGGGATCCAAGACGAGCAGTAAAGGCCCCACGAGGCCCCCCCTCTCAAAGATAGGAGCAGACACTCCGCTTTCTTTCATCAATATTGACAACTATGTTACATCGAAGATTCTTCTCCTGGTACTACACATCATCCCAAGACACTAAAATCTCTCGGGTCTAACTTATAACCTATCATCTATCTCTCATTCTTAGTTTATATTTTTAATAAAAGGTTGCGTATCGATATAATATCGTTGGATGATAAAACCTTCATAGACCGTAAAGAAATCTCTTTTATGGACGCCTAATGAAAATTATTTTACTGACTGCAGGTAAATTACTAAAAAAATCGCTTAAATGTAATAAAAAAAAAAAAAACACGTTAAAATAAATTTTATCAGCATCATAAATAATATAAAAAATAATCTTATAAATAATTTCCGTTCTTGGTGTCAACACGAAAAAGAATACTCTCCAATGTCATAGAAAATTTAAATCTGGTACACACTTTCTTCATGTTCTAAAGCGATTCTACAATTCTTTAAAAAAGGTTTTTGTAAAAATCTCAAACTGGTTATACACTTCAATCGCTAAACAAATTTCGTCAATAGATAAGAGGTATATTATTTAACCATAGTTACAAAATTAACCTCTTTGCAAATATAAATTAATATAAAAGAAAAAAAAGGAAAACAAAAATAAATACTATAAAAATCTATTTCACATGAAACACTGAAAAAATGTAATTATAAAAAAACATTGTAAGCTAATGAAAGCAACAATCTAGGAAAAATACGATACTACACACACCCACACGCACACCCACACGCACACACGCACTCACACACAAACA
>JAAAKQ030147692.1:0-10292 GCA_010016005.3 Zanna intricata
GAGGCAGTAAAGATTGTCTCAGAGCTTCAATTACTTCTCAAAGGTGGCGGTTTTGAACTTCAAAAATGGGCAATGAATAATACTAAGCCTTTAGAAACAATTCTGCGCAAACTTCAAGAAACTCAGCTCAGTCTACAGTTAGATGGAGCTGAAACTGTGAAGGCCTTAGGACTTTGTTGGCAACCATCACAAGATACTTTTCAAATCGTAAGTGGAGCTAATTCAACAAATTGACAGTTTCAGCTCACAAGTTTTACAAAAAGAAAGGTTCTTGCAATTTTATTGTCGATCTTTGACCCACTCAGTCTTCTTGCTCCAACAGTAATTCTGTGGAAGATATTTATGCAGAAATTGTTGATCTTAATTGGGACAAGCTCCCATCACCTCTACAACAAGATTGAGAATTCATCTTCATGTCTCTCAGATGGCTTAATGAAATTCATATTGATAGAATAGCTATAATCAAAACTCCGATTCACTTAGAACTACACTTCTTCAGATCACTTAGAACTACGGCTTCTCAGATTCTTCTGAGTCTGCCTATAGTGCTTGTGTTTACCTCAGATCCTGCAATATCAAGGGAAAGTTAATCGTCAAATTACTCTGTGCCAAATCTAGAGTCGCACTGTTAAAGTAAGTATCTCTGCCACGACTAGAATTGTGTGGTGCTGTATTACTAGCTTGTTTGATTTCCAAGGTAACCAATAGCATTTCATTGGACATACATGACACCCATCTACGGATAGACTAGTATTGTTCTCGCATGACTTAGCAAACCTTCATCAACATGGAAGACCTTTGTAGCAAAGTGCAAGAGCTAACATGAAACTGCAATTGGCACCATGCGATGTCAGCATCATATACTGCGGACATGGTTTCATGTGGAGTAACGCCCCAAGAACTGAAAGATAACAAGTTATGGTGGCATGGACCATCTTGGTTAACAAGAGATTCTTCTAAGTGGCCATCACATAAGCCAACAACATCTCAGATGATTCTGTTTTGAAGTAATCATCTACTCTTTCACGAGTTCAATGAAAAATTGGGTATTGTTTACAGTTCATAAACAACTGTAAGGTAGAGAAAAATCGCGTAATATTAGACCACTAACTGTCATAGAGCTAAAGGCGTCCTTAAATACTTGTATTAGAATAGTGCAAAGAGTGTGTTATCCTCAAGAATTTTCTGCTTTGGAAAATGGGGAAACCATAATCTAACAAATTAATCATCTTAGAACTACATCCATTCATTGATAAATCTGGAAATTTAAGAGTTTGAGGAAGGTTACAAAATTCAGAAATGTTTTTGAAATCCAGCACCAAATAATATTGCCTCCATGGCATCACCTTACTCAATTGAACAAGAGCACAATTTGCACATGCGGGTCCACAGTTGTTAACTCACTTAGATCCATCTATTGGATTCCTACAGCTAGAAAAATTGTAAGAAATAACCTTCACAAATGCTTTTGTTGTTTTTAGTTGGCAGTAAAACCTCATAGTCAACTTATGGGAAGTTTACGTAACAAACGAGTTGTACCTACATGACCTTACCACAACACCGGAGTGGATTTCTCAAGCCCGGTCTATATAAGGTCTGGCTCTCATTGCAGTAAAATTCACATCAAATGTTATGTTGCAGTATTTGTTTGTTTAGTCACTCATGCCATTCATTTGGAACTTGTAAGCGATCTGACCTCAGAGGCTCTCCTAGCAGCCTTATGCCAATTCATGTCTAGATGAGGAATCTGTGCAAATATATACAGCTATAATGGATCTAACTTCATTGGTGCTTTTAATGGGCTTCGTGATGTCATGACATGCTCAAAAATAATTCTACTTTCATCTCAGAAAAACTGTCATTGGATTGCTGTCAGTAGCATTTTAACCTCCCAAGTGCTCTCCACTTTGGAGGTATTTGGGAAAGTGCAGTTAATCAATGAAGCTTCACCTCCATTGCATTGTTGGCAACAGCTCATTAACATTCGAAGAGAAGGCAACATTACAATCCCAAGTTGAAGCATGCTTAAATTCAAGGCCATTGTCCAAATTATTTATTGACTCCACAGATCACTCCTACTTAACACCTGGCCGTTTCCTTATAGATGAATCCATTACCAACCTTCCTGATCCCCTGTGCGATATGCCTATTAATAAGTTAAGTAGATGGCAGCATGTGCAGCAACTCGCTCAGCAACTCTGGTGGAGATGGTCTACAGAATACCTAACATCTCTTCAACAGCGTGGTAAATGGTCATTAGTGAAGCACAATCTCCAGAAGGGCACAGTAGTTCTGATGAAGGACAACTGACTCCCACCTTCAAAATGGAGGCTAGCAGTTACTGATAACCTTCATCCAGGTGCTGATGGATTTAGCCCACTGGAGTGGTCTAGTGTTTAATGTGACATCGCAAATCAGCTGATTTCGAAGTCGAGAGATCTAAGGTTCAAATCCTAGTAAAGGTAGTTATGTTTATATGGATTTGAATACTAGATCGTAGATACCGGTGTTCTTTGGTGGTTGGGTTTCAATTAACCACACTTGTTAGGAGTGGTTGACTTGAGATTGTACAAGACTACACTTGTACACTTGATTCACATTCATACACATCATCCTCATTCATCCTCTGAAGTAATACCTTATGTGGTTCCTGAGGCTTAACAGAAAAAGAAAGAGCTGCTGATGGACTTGTCCAAGTAGTGATGGTTAAGATGCAATGTTTAAACAAACAGCCCATTGTCAAGATCTGCCCACTTCCATCAATGGCCGAAGATTGATAACTCTGTGAAAATGTTTGTTTCTTAATTCTGTTGTTGTTATATGTCATTGGAGTTTCAGTGAATTGTTTTGAATGTGAAATTTGTTGTGTAATGTATATTTGCTTGTATCTTATTTTGCATATTGATTGAATTTACATTTTGTATTTATTGGATGATTTCTTTCTATTATTTAATGTTGTATTATTCTTATCGTATATCAATTTTGTTTATTTGTTGTTTGCTTTGTACATTGATCTCTACTATTTGCTTTATTGTTTTTTTGGGACACTATTAAAATACCGTGTATTTTGGTGGGCGGAATGTTGGATTGCCGTTGCTTGCCAGTGCGCTCTGGTGGTGAGCAATGTGTTAGTTCCTAAGGACAAACAGTCAGTGAGTGATTGAACTCTGGACGGAGTAGTTTATACCTATTTCTATCCCCTTAACAGGTCATTACTTTCGGAAATATTTGTATTATTAATAAGTTTCATTATTTTTCTGTTGATTAAAATTTGATAAAAATAATTGATAATTTAAGTTATGTAAAAAAAAATTATTTATACTGAAGTTTTCTCCTCCAAAGTAATACCCAGAATTGTGCCCTACTTAGCCAGCATTTTTTCCAGTTCTAAAAATGTTAATATAAATATTTTTTTATTATAGCTGTAAGTTTACTTGGTGATTTTTTCTTTATTTCATTTTTTGTTGCAAGTTTGTATCTTTTTAATGCTCTTTTAATCAGAGGGAACAAGAAAAAGTAGCAGGGTATGATGTGGCTATGGTGTTATTTTTGACAAAATAATCATAAATTAATAATGAATTGTGAGCTAGAGCATTATCTATCTTGATGCAAAATCTGAGTATTGTTTCCCCATATTGTTGTTCCCCATGTTGTTTTCTTTGGATTATGTCTTGCAAATTGCGTAAAACTGCTAATTAATTCTGTTTGTTGACCATACAATCTTTTGATATGAATCCATAATGGATGAGACCATTGTGATTGAAAAAAAGAAGCAAAACTGTAAAAAGAACCTTAAAATTCAATCAGACTTGATGTGCTTTTATTGATTTTAGTTTTTCAAGAAGCTTCCATTGAGATTAGACCTTTGTTTCAATGTTATAACTATACACACACATTTCAGTAATTCTCAATCATCAGCAGTGTCAGCTATTAATTGTTTTTCAGTGTTTTTGCAGTGTTGCTTTTGGGGAAAATTCAACAGTTTTGGAAAGATTATGCTACTAATAATTTCATAATGACTTCCCAAAAATGTCTTTCAAAATTGTTTCAAATGAGATTTAAGAGATTCTCACCCCTTCAGTAACTTCTCTAATAGTGATTAGATAATTATTTATTACAATGCCATTATTTCTATCAGTTGTTGATGTATTAGAACATCAACCCGTTCGTAATTTTCAGCATCTTCACGGCCTTCTTGAAACTTTGTATTGCCCATAAACCCTTAATCGACAAAACATTCTTGCCAAAAGCTTTCTCTAACATCTTCATTTCAGTATACTTTACTCCACATTTAATGCATATCTTTTGCCCCATCACTTTCAAAGAAAATAAAATTGTCACTCATAATAAAATATGTCCTAATTGCTCAGCTGTCGTATTTCAACTACTAGTGTACTATAGTTGAAAGTGTTGACGTATATTACAGATAGTGTTGCCATCATCTGGAATAAGACAATCTCATTTGGAAAGACATAGGGTGTAGAATTAAAAATTGTCTTTATTTTTTGATCACACCTCATATTATTAAATTTAACTTTATTGACTTTATATTTTGTTCATTTTTTTTGTAATTTTTTTTCTTAAAAGTAAAAATAACTGTAATTAAAATTGTAAACTAGTAAAAAATTAAAATAACTTAAAATTAAAATTTTTATGATTTTAATTTTTTATTGTTATTATTTTAAATTATTATAAAACTTGTTTATTTAGCAAAATTTGAAAATTTATGATACAGGATTCTTCCATGACTGACTCCTGACATTCAAAATTTCTTTATGATCTCTCATAGTTTGAATATTTACTTCTCTAAAACAGTTGATGTCTTGATTGAACCAGTTGTTTTAATTTTTCCTATTTACCCTACCTCATTTTATGTATTGATTTTGTCTCATATGTCATTACAGAAAATTTTTAGATATGCCTTTTTTTGGCAGACTTTTTTTAAAGTAAGACTACTGTGTTCTCGACTCTTTAACAATCTGTAGTTTCATTTTATTTGAGAAATTCAGATGTCACCTCATCTTGTACGTGCACTTTAATTTGTCAATGGAAGCTGGGAGTTACTATTTTGTAGGGTTCTTCCACCATTTTTTATATTCTGGTCCAAGAATTTTCATTGGTTGTTAGGCAATGTTAAACTTAATAATTTTTCATGGTATTTTATAAGTAAACCAGTTGTAAGCTGGAAGGGAGGAACTATCATGGCATAGTTATGTGAAATGTGTCTGCAGTATGAGTAGATCTACAGGCTACAGATGTCCTGAACAGTGAAATGTTGAAAAATAAAATTTTTATTTCGTTTTTTTTAGGTTGTATATTTTAGATAATGTTATATCTGCGCATTTTGTTTTTATGAAATATATTTCAGAGTTTTTTTTATTATTTTTACTTACTGAAAGATAAATTCATTGCAAAATTACTTAACTGAAAAAAGTTGTTAAGTAAGTGAGTTTGAAAAATACATATTTTTTTTTGGGGGGTAGTTGTGAGATTGAAAACACCACTGTTAAAGCTAGTGTAATATAAATTTATTGTATGTAGTTAGAATGTATACAAGTAAATGGTGTTTCATTCTCAGATGAATTAATAAGTTGTGCTGTATAAAATATAAAGAAAAACGAGGTTGATATATAGATCAAAATCCTGTAGATCTACAGGCTACAGATGTCCTGAACAGTGAAATGTTGAAAAATAAAATTTTTATTTTGTTTTTTATTTTTAGGTAATGTTTCTGTGGGTGCTGTCTGTGATGTGTGTGAAGATGATTGTGGTACTGATCCAGGACTATTTGATTACCAGTGTTGTTGGTGTCAGCGTGCTGTACATTCCAACTGTATGCCAAAATTAGGAAACGTAATCATACTTTTTTATTTAATGAATTTTCTACTAAGGTGTTTATATATTTTTAAATGATTATATGAGGGTCATCAATATAAACTGGAATTTTTTTTTGAAGTTTTATTGATATTAGTAAAAATATAAATTACCTTATTTTTCTACATAATTTCCTTTAATAGAAATATATTTTCTCCACTGGAAAGGTAGCTTCCTGATCCTCTCATAAAAAAAACAAGGTGTCTGCCCCAACTAGCAGTTGTACAGATAATACTTGACTACAGCATCATCTTTGAATCTTTCCCTCTTTTAAAGCTTCTTCCAGCAAACCAAACATGTGGAAATCACACGGTGACAAGTCACCAAATAGTGACTATTTGGTGGCTGTTCAAGAGGTATCTAGTGAATTTTGCTGAGTCAATTGCAGTCTGAGCTGCTGCATGCAGCCATAAATTGTTACAGAGAAGAAGGTCGTTGTAAATCAGTTTCTAGTGTCTTTTCTTGCTGTAAGCAATCCTGATATTATCCAACAACTGGTAGTAGTATGCCACATTTACTGTCGTTCGTTCTTGCAGGAAGTCAATCAGCAGTACACCATTTGAATCTCAGAACATAATTGTCAGAACTTTTCCAGCTAGCAATCTTTTCTTGGCCTTAATCAGTGCCCGCTCCCCACTTTTCCTCCACTTCATACTTGTTCTCTTGCTTTACAGGATGTATTGGTGGACCCACATTTTGTCACAGGTCTCTGTACAATCCAAAAATGGAACCCAATGAAGAAGAATCCTTCTTCAAAGCGTTTCAGAAGTCGCTGACATAAATCTTTCTAGACTTTTTTTGTGTACCAGTGAGATGTGAACTGACCTCGCTTGCACTTGTTGTATCCAAGAATGTCTGACAACACATTTCATGACACTCCCAACCCTTATGCACATCTCTGATGCAATTTCAGTGATTGTTATATGGCAATCACTTTCCAATGATGTCATGAACAGTCTACATGTTTTTATCATTGATGCTGCTCTGTGGACAACTTTCAACTGATTCATAGCCATTTCAGAATTTTTTGGCTCGATTAAGCACTAGAGTTTTTGATAGGATAGTGTATCCAAACAATCCCTGGAATTAAGTAAAAATTGTAAAAGGATTTGAACCTTCTTTGGCAAGAAATCTGATTATAATTCGTTATGCAACAGCCAATGGTACCTTCTGCTCAGACATTCTACTACTGACTTGGGAACATGTCCTATGGGCGTGGCTGACTGGTTGTTCTCACATATCCAACTAACTAGTGGCAGCTCCCCACCACATTCACTGTTCTTTCTCAGTCTGCATGAAAAAATTCCAGTTTATATTTGAATGACCATGTAATATTGATTATGAGACTGTACAAAAGTTCATTCCCATATGTCATTATGGTTTCACATCTGTAATTATGAGGAATTAGCAAGTGGATATGAAAAAAATATTTTTATTGGTGAATGCTGAGTGATAGTGAAACATAAAGACTTTGTTATATATAAAATGAATTTATATAAGAAATAAAGCCACAGTTCATCCTGATCCTGAAGGGGAAGATCTTGCCAAGAGATGATTCTGGTCATTATGCCATGCCCTCTGTACCTAGCCTTAATGGGCTTTACTGGAGGTCATCTTTTAAACCCACAGATTGAATATTATCTCTCAGTTAACAGCTTGGCTTCTGTTAGGATGCCACTAATTTATGTGCGATGAATGACATTTCCATCAGTGTGACAACATACTAGCAATAAACACAAAATCAAATTGGAGTACTCAAATGAACAGAACTAAGTAGATGTAAATTAATTATTTATTGAATTATAGCCCTACTAATGAAATGAAATGAACATCAAAAAATAAACGAACAAAAACAAAACAAAACTATGAAGTGCCTATCTTGGTGATAAGGACAAGAGATCATCCAAGTGGTTCCTAACCACCCACATAACTCGAACTCCTTAACCTACACATCCTCCACAATTTTCTGTATAACCAAATATTTCATGAAGTTCTCCACAATTAACTATTCAGCCTGGCTTTTCCAGTTAACATTAAAATCTAAAGTCGACCCAATATCCCAGGGTTGCCTCCTACCGATCACAGACTTAATAAAACATGAAAGACATATCTAATATGCCACACCACAGACTCAGGGACCTGAATCAGCCAGGCTGAAACGAGCCAACCTATCCCTAAAAGCACCATGACCTGAAAGAAACTGAGTTATACACTTGGTAGGAGACACCCAAGAGATGCCCCGCAGACTTCTCACATCAGAGAAAAGACTGTGTGTAACACCCATCAGTCATCTAATCCCGCTTAGTCTGTTACAATTGAAATTCATCATTCTTAATCTCTAATTCTAGCAGAAGTTAGATGACCCAACTTTGCAAATAATGTTGTTCACTCTCAAGCACAAGAACATCAATAGGCTTTACTCCAGCAATCACCAGGACAGCCTCACAAGTAATTGTATGGTATCCATCTATCACTGTTAACAACAAAAGGAGACCCTTAACAAAATGTCCCTATAAGTTTTAAGTTTTAGCCTATCCATCTAAACAGTGCGGCATACAACATAATTGTAGGGTGATGCGTTATGAAACCATTAAATGTTGTTTTCACAGTTCAACTACACTGCACCAAATTTAACCACATCTAATCATATGAAACTTTTACCTAGAAAAAGAATTATTTCTTTGTCATTAAGTGACAAAGAAATAATCCTTTGTCACTTAATGACAAAGAATTATTTAGTATGCCAAACTCAGATTGACCTTAAGAAAATGGAGTTCTTAATATTGTAAGGAAAAGCTGTTGGCAATAGTCTTTTGAAAACCTGTGTTATCTAAGTCAAATAGTTGTATTTTTAACTGTCTGTTTAAGTTGTAACCACAAGTTTAGATTTCAGAAATGTTTCCAGAATTTCCACTCATTTTACAAAAAAATTTGAAAGCTTTAAAGAAATGCATGTAGATCATAATATCCTTGGATATTATGTTTTTTTTTTTTTTTAGAAATAGCTATGGTTCCTGTTTTTATAACTTACACTGAATTTCTGAGTTTAAAATCAGGTCTCCTAGTAGGTGTCAGAAAGTCGCGTTGGCATTGTTATCTGCCGCTGGCAGATAATGATGACGCTGGCAGAGATGAGGTCATCTCTTTGCTATAAAGCACCTTCCTCAGCCATAACTGTCTTTAAATTCATTCTGAGGAATTTCCATGCTGTCTGATAATTTATGTGCTTCAAACTTAACATTTCCACAGATAAAGAAAATCCATCTGCCCATATTTTCATGATATATTCTAGAGATGGTTTCTACTTCCAGATAAAAAAAATTGTCTACTTTGGGGTGTTTTTTCAATAGTATCTTTCATTCCTGTTTGTTTCCTCATCCATATCAAACTTCCAGGTGCTCAGTTTTCATTTTCTTACACATAATGCCCTTAAATTTACAAATGTTTAACTTGATCTTATGTGGCCTATGTGTTACTGCTTAGTGAGTGAATAAGATTATAGACAATAATGTTCTCCATCCACTTTCTCTTTTTCTTGTGTGGTGACATTACCTGGCAAGCAGTTGAAGCTTTTCAACATTTATCCATCTGTGTAAAGGAGTACCATTATGTGAACAGTGCAGATCTTAGTAATTTGCAATGTTTTCAAGTTTCTTTATACAACTGTCGGTTTTTTCCCTAAAATTATCGTCACAGAAACCAGGTGCAGCTTGTACACATGTGCAGCCTATGTACGAAGATTTATGAAGTAGATAAAATTAAAACAAATTAGAGATCTGGCCACTCTACTTTATTTTTAGTTTAGCAATTCTTTTCTAATTACTAATGTGAGTTTTTTATAATGAGCTGAAAGTTATCAGTGCTTTGTCCATATTAAAAAATCTCAAACAGTTTTTATTCATATATATATATATATTTATTTTTATTTTTTTAAGTTTATTTTTAAAATTTTTGTTGAAGGTTTGTGATTTTGGATCGTTCCGTAATTACACAATACCACCACAAAGTGTTGAATTGCTTGGCCGACGTGCAAGTGTGTCAAATCAGTTACGCATAAATCAAATAAAACAAGTCTCTTGGCCAGACTGGTCACCAATAATTATATTAGGTAAGTATTTTTTACCTTATTTCATTAATTATTTTATGGATTCATTTATCTTTAATGTTTATTTTCTGCAGTTCTCAAGTTATTCATTTGGAGTCACATGATGTAAAATTTTTAAGTAGTATATTAATATTGCTAAGAATAAATTTTTATTTTATTTTGATTATTTTTAACCTGATTTTATCACTGTATGCATTAATTATCAAGGTTTATCGATATCCAATCAGAAAGGAAGAATGTCCTTTACATTACTGGATTGATTCTGTAATCATTATTCTACATCTGTCCTATCTTCGGTATACTTTGATTTTCT
>JAAAKQ030147703.1:0-13041 GCA_010016005.3 Zanna intricata
GCAGAAGACGCTGGGCCCACAAAAGGATATCACGGTAACACTTATAAACCATCCGATGAGCCCAAACAGGTGCAGCAAGACATGCTTTTTTAATTTGGCGAGAACAACTATTTATGAAACTATTAGAGCTAAAAAAAAATATTAAATAGAAATTTTTCCTATTTTTTAGAAATGAAAGTACAATACTGACAAGTTTGAAGTCAATTATAATTTTTCAGTAATGTAAAACTTCTTTTTTTTTTAATAGTAATCATTAATTTCTATGGAATCTTAAGATAAAACATAATATTCCATTCTGAGTTTTTATTAAAAATAAATTATTATTATTATTTATAAAACAATGTTTAGACAAACAAAAAGGAAGCACAAAAGTTTGTGAGGAAATACTCTAAAACACTTTGAACCATCATTGTATATATATATATATATCTGCAATAATCTTAAATGAATAAATAAAAAACATATTTGATTAATCTTCTTAATACTATATAGTTGACTTCTAGTATTCTTACTTTTATTTCAGTCAGGGTTATTTACAAACAATGATAAAAGTTAGAATTTGGGGTAGCACAGAATAAGTACAATATAACCAAATAAATATATTTATATAGCTGCATCAACATGTTGTATATGCAGTAATTGGTACTGTTGTGGAAGACAATTGTGAGCTGAAGAAATTTAAAAAAGATATCAAGTTTTATTTTATGTTACAAGCAGTGAAACAGTAAAGTATACTATCAATATATCCATCACCACTTTTGGCAAGTTATATTATCTATACTTGTCTGAAACGCACACAGGGATGAAATTGTGAGGTTTATTGAGATGATTTTTATATTTTTTTGTAGAATTAATTCTAACAATCATAAAAAAATTGGGATGTAAAATTATTTTTATAACACAACAATGTAAACAGCAGCTATTTGTAGCAGAGAAATTAAGCTATTTTGCTTACAGAACAGAACTACTATATTTATACAGTACATTATCACAATCTAAAGTTGGGGTCTAGGGGTAAGTGCCGTGCCCGGTACATTTTAAGGGGTGACAGATTTTACGATGCTGTCATTTAAAAAAAAATTATAAAAATGTTATTTCATTTACCAACAACAGAAAAATTAATTACAAAAAATCTACCTTACAAGTTCGATGTTAAAACAGTAAATATTTTTCAAGGTACACTACACTCATTAAGAAGATGCAATTAATTGAAATATGTTTGGCATAATTACATTTTGCTATAATCTATTTTTATGATTCAGCAGGAAAAAATCCATGTCTTTCATCCTTTTGGACTGAAATAGCCTCTTTACACTCTAATCCTTAGAGCATAAAATGCTAAATTTTCACCCTTCAACTCATAAAATATTGTATGCTCCATAGGCAAATATTGCAATTCTATGCCCTCGCGTGTAATTGGTGTCCCTTGGGTAGCGCAATCACCACGTGTGGTGTAAAATTGCAAAATACAGCCATTTATTTTATTCCAAAATTTTATTGTAAAATTCTATCTTATTACAACATTAATAGATTTTCACTTATATTGTGCTCATTGAAATTAGGCTAAGCATATATCTACAACAGGTAACTGCTTAAGACGTTTTTTTAAATAGTACAATATTGTAAACAATGGATACTGATCTGGAAGCTTAAAAACTAACAATTTAAAATAAATATCATGTCTGTCTTTTATACATTGTTAAAATATACAATATACAAAATATATACATCGTGAATATAAATTAATTACTTTTTTATCGATGAAAATATATTTTCATATGGTTTTAATTGCTTATAAAAACTGTGTGTGATTACATTTATAGTGCGAAATTTTATGGAGTAGGGGGTGGCACTCATACATTTCGCAAGGGACGACAAAACCTTGGGGCGGCCAGGCATGAAAACAAACCAATCTATTCAAAGAACTATAACTACAACAATAAAAAAACTTACATATATAATTATGTCATCATCGACTCTATCTTTTAGTGCAAGCTTTTGCAAATCTGGTCTGCATTTCAGCGCCGTATCTTTCAACAGAGTACACCATTTTTGTGCTAAATTGTAATCTACCACTGCCTCACCTCTAACTTCTCTCCAGTATTTCCTATATTGAACCATCTGAAAAAATAAAATAAAATATATACTTCATGTTATAAATTGTATCATGAATGTGTTTTAGATTACTTTTTAATATGCTTTAAATGTACTTTCTTCAAAAAATTAATAAGGATAATTTACTTAAAATAAACTAAATGATATTGAATCTTGATATAAAAAAAACTTGTAACTGCAGCTAAATATAACTTTAGATCTGAAGAGGGAAAGAGGAGCAAACACGTATAGTTAAGAGATTGGAATTCTAGTAGATCAGAAAAAAAATTATGATTTAACCAAATGGTTTTAGATAGCTAGTTGAGGATGGTTATGTACAAACATCTTGTTATTAGTATTGTTCAAAAGCCAAACATGAAAAAAAATCAACAATTATTAAACAGTTAAACAATCAGGAAGATTTATCTCATAAACTTGTAAAAAAAACTTACAAACCTATAAACAATCAGGTGTACTCTTATAAACATGTGTATCTAAACTGTAATTCTATATACAGAATTTAATTTAAAACAAATCTCTTACTATTGAAAAATAAAGAGAAGTTGCAAGTCGGTTTCATACAAAGTAACTAAAACAAATCATATATGTATAAAATAGAAATAGGATATAAGAAATCACAGTAGTGGTTAAATATAAAAATGCAAAAATTTAACGACATAACTCTATCCATTATGTCAGTGCCATCAATAAGCTGTACATGAAAGATGGAGAAGTTAATTTGCTGTCTTGCACGGTCATAATGTTTGCAAATGAGAAACAAATGTCTAAAAGTAAGATGGCAGTAACTAAGTAAACTATCAGGTAGTCTTCCACAAATAATCAGGAATACATAGGTCAAAAGAATGAGCCTCATTCTGAGCATTCTACAACTACTTCATTATGTCTAACACCTTAGATTGAGAAGTCACCATATACCAGAAACCATTAAAATAAATATAAAAGTATGTTATTACATTATTGAAAGAGTGTAGTTCATTAAATCTAGTTCTTTAACAGAATTATATATTTTTGACCGGTCTCTGTGGAGTGAGTGGTAGCGTCTCGGCCTTTCATCCGGAAGTCCCGGATTCGAATCCCGATCAGGCATGCCATTTTCTACTTTCTTTTCTACTCATTTATGAGTATTCTACTCATAAAAACAGAATAATAATACTGACTAAATGTAATCTAAAAAAATAAAATATAGTAAGTTATAGACATAAGGTAAATAGCAGACAGATAAAAATAATTAGAAATAGTAGACCAGATTAACACAAATAATCTGAAAGACAGAAAAATCACAATAGGGGTAAGGATAGGTAGGAAGATGGAATGAACAAGAGCCAGTTCTAGTATGAATACGTATAAAAGTAGTAACTTTAAACATGACAAAATACTAAAAGAAATTGAGCCAATGAGGAAGGATAATAAAGATAAAAAGAAACGCACTAGAAATTAGAGCACTCCTGATGATACTGGAAGCATTAGGGCCAGGGAAGTTTGAGGGAGCGACTTATGCTTGGCTCGGAACAAAAGAGCATAAAGAAATCAAAAGACTGCTGACAAATGCTTATAGCACAATAATGACAGGGGTGTTGGACTACTGGAGAGATGAGATTCTCATTACATCAGTTTATGCACTGAAGGATCATACTCAAAAACTTCATCTGATAGCTGCCTCATTAACCACTCATCTAATGAGGGGAATATCTTAAAAAATTTACATAATCTTGAAAATTAAAACTGCTGTGTTCTTGGAATATAAAAATGTTTCATTATTATTATTATTATAAAGTTTTAAGAAAATTCCCATTATTATATAAATGCAGAATAACATTGGTTTTCCATAAAATACAGGAAAATTTTCCTTCAGAAAATGTTGGTAAAAGTTGCATCACTTGAAAACTCCACTATTTAGACTTTAGATACAATTTTTTTGCTATGAAAGAGCAGGCATCAACAGCTTTGGTTATTAGCTCATTTAGATACTTTAGTCAGCAATGTTAGCATGTGAATATGTAACTAGGTAAAAATAATCATCTCAAAAATAAATTTTATCTCATAGACAAATGAGATAATTCACAAAACTATCTGCTTAATCAGTTTAATTAATTTATTATAAATAGTTGTGCATTAACTACTTGCAGATTTATAATTTTGTTATTATTCTTCTTTTTATGATTAATTTACAAAAGAAGTTTGAAGGTATTTTTGGTTTAATGTTGTAATTTACATAAAATGACAAAGTTTTTAATATGCTTTTGTAAACGCACAACTTTTGGCTGTTATTATATTTAAATAGGATAACTAAATGTAAAAAGAAAATGTTCACAATACCTTTGTCAATACTTCATCATCTAGTTGTTCAGTAAGCAATAAATGTTGTAGAGCACTGATACAAAGGTGGTCATCCAAAGCACCTAAATTCTCACACCATTTACTGGCCTTAATGAATGTTTCGTTGACACTATTCACGATATCTTTCCAATTTTGATATTTCTTTAACAACTGTTAAAAAAAAATACAAACAAGAAGTATTGATTAGAAAGTCATTTAAAAAAAAAAAAAAAAATTCTTTATCGCAGGATAATCAGTTTATAACTAGAACATAGATGAATTTTAAAGGCAAATTTATCACAACTTGAATCACACTTTTATTAAACCTTTCTTATTTATGTATTATACCTATTATAAGCTAATAACTATATGGTCAATTACAACTTAACAGAAAACTGAAATAAAAACCTAGTGACTTTGAAAACAATCCCTTTAATTCAACAATTATAAAATTCTCCATGAACCTGGGCTTGGATTCTATGGTTTTTCCTTGTAATATGAGCTAGGAAAGGTGATACTTCTCTAAATATCATTTTATGTGTAAAATACTCCAGCTTTTTCTTCTTAATTACACTTGTGCTATGCTCCAATCTATTGAGTAATCTCATTTCAAACCTTATCTCTCAAATTAAGTAATATTATCTCTCCTTTAGTAATTGTCGACAAGCCACATTTCAAGGTCTCAATACTTTTCCATATGGGTTTGGTAAAGTTAAAAACTCAACATCTTACACCACCATAGAGAAAACATATCATTCATTGAAACCATTACTATTGAACAGAATTTATTGAATTCAATAATTATGTGTGTGAACACTTTCTGTCTCAGATTTTTACTTTGGATTCAGATTAGCATCATTAGAGGATTACAAAAATACATGAATGGCCGCAATCAGTTGACAGGTTGCCAGAATTAAAATTTTAAACAGTCATTATGCAATAATGATAGGTTATCAAGTTGGTTAAAATTCAATAATGTAAGGTATTTTACTAAAATGCATAAAATATATAAATAACAATTTTGTAAATCAAGTGCAAGACCCCCAAAGTAGTGCAAAAACTCTTTAATAATTGAAAAAAAAATATGCCATTAAACTGTCAAAACATGGGATAAACAAATTATATTAACAACATATGTAGGAACAAATGGAAAAAAAAACAAAAAGTAACAAATGTCATATAAAATGAAAAAATTATGGTTAACATAATATGTGAAATTAAATAATAATATTCAGATATACTGTACATATGTATAATATGTAATAATCTGAGTTAAACTTGAGGTAGAAAAAATGAGTTAGAAATGAATTAATAATTGAGAGAAGATTAATAATAAGAATTATCTTTGAGGAAAGTCTTACTAAACTTTACATTAATAACTGGATTCATTTTATGTTTTTTTGTTTTAATAATATTTAATTAGTTGTTCAGAAATAATCTATATTTAACTATAAACTCAAAAGTTACAGTTTTACTCATTAAGAAATTCGATATACCTACAGCATAGAATTTTTTTTTATGAAAAAAATTAAAAAAAGCAAATGATGTTAAACAAATACTGGTTCAGAGACTAAATATTCAGAAGCATCAGCTACACTAAATATAATAAAAAACTAATCAGAAAAAGATTATCAAGAGTTATTTACTAAAAATTAAAAATCTAAAACTTAAGTCCATATCTCAATTGTTAAATAATTATCAATTGTCATAGATATGGAAGAATCAGAAAAAATTCAAAAATAAAACAAAAAAATATTAAAAAGTCAAATCGTGATAAACAATAAAAGTGTGTACTTTGTAAATTCATATCTCATAAAAAAGGTAGTTTCTGTTCTTTATATATATATATATATATATATATATATACATACACACACACACACACACATTTTTTTAAAACTTTTTCCATTTATTGCCACTGTAGATATCAGGTTCAAATTACTTTTTTCTATACGAGTTTTGATCCGAGCGATTTATTGTTTTCATATGTTTATAAACTTTTCCATGTATTCATATTAGCCTTTATTACAAGATTTTATTACCTTAATTGTTTTATCAATTACATTATATTCATGTCCTTTGTTCACAATATGACGTGCATAATTTGATTTTTCTGTCTGAATCTAAATGCAGAGTGAATCACAAAGTTCTCCCCTAACTTTCATAAGTTATTCTACTTATGAAAATAATGAAAAAAATTTTGCATAAACATATGTACTAAAATGCTTCATTTGGAGTTACAGCAATTGAAAGATTTCACTTGGATTTCAGCTACCCTGGTGAAATGAGGTCATAATGAGATTTTTAAGGATGTTAATTAAGGGACATAAGTAGTGATCTCATATGGATTTTGATGTGAAAAATTGAATAAAAAAGGTCCTAAAACTGCATCTGCTGTAGTTTTGAGAAATCTGGAGTGGAAATCAAACTGAGGTAAAAAACTGCTTTTTATTTTTGACGTACAATAAGTTCGTTAAATGGGTAATGAACATATAAAACTTTAAACAAAACTTGTAGACAATTCAATTCTGAATAAAATGGTATAAGATAAGTTGAATAAAACAAAAAAAGGTTAGAAAAATCTGAATTTTAATTACAAACAGAGCATTAATACATTTGCAAGAAAAGTACTTATTTAATGTAAACAATAACCTAATTCTTTTTTTGTGGTGTGAAAAATTTATAAAAACAAAATTTACACAACAATTATTAAATAAAAATAAATAAAACAATTATTTAAATAATACTTATTTTATTAAGGACAGAGACAATAAATTATTGGAAAAATTATTTCAAAGTTGGCAATAAAATAACAACAGCCTATCAACAATGCACAATACTGTATTGATGTTTAAATCATTCTGTAGGGTACACTCACAATAAATTATTTAAAAAATTATTATTTCAAAGTTGGCAATAAAACAACAACAGCCAATCAACAATGCACAATAATGTATTAATGATTAAATCATTCTGTAACATACATTAAGTAATGTTTACTGTGCTGTTGTTAGTGAGGACTTTCTTGAATTTTAACGTGATTGGTTTGCCATTGAAATAGTGCCATACTTATTTACAATAGAGGAATATGCTATTATGATATTTATTTTGGGTGTATGTAATGATAATGCTACAGCTGCTGTATTAGAATATGAAATATGTTTTTCCAATTGAGGATTCAACATCCAAAAACAATTAGCGTGACTTCTTATAACACACAGGAAACAGGTTCACTATCTAGTATTTGTACCAGCTGCAAACTATCAGTCCAACATGATGGTGTTATTAATAAATTATTATCAATGCAGTTTAGCAAAGTTCAGGTATCAGTACACAACATCTTTCTAAGTGTATTGGAGTTTTATATTCGATGGTTTGGAGGGCACTTAAAATAATTTTTATCTTTATCATAAACAGCCAGTTCAACACCTACACCCAGGAGACAACTTGCTTTGCTTGGAGTTCTACAACTGGTGAAATACAAATCTACAACTCTACAAGTATGTTTTGTTTACCAATGGAGCAAATTTCCCTCAATATAGTTCAGCAACTTAATGTAATGAGCATACATGGGCTGAAGTCATAAATGATAACAGTGAAAGGCAATTTGCAACATCAATTTAGCTTTATGTATGGTGTGGCCACAATCAGCTGTTTGGATCGTTCATATTACCTGGCTACTTAAATTCTGAGGTCTACTTGTGTTTTCTTTAAGAAGAATTGTTGCAGCTATTTGAAGATGTTCTTCTAGCGCCAAGATGCAAATTATACTTCCTCCCCACTTCTCTTGTGTCATAATAATGTAATTATACAATGTTGTAATAATACAATTATTAAATAAAGATTGCCTGATCTAACATCTTTAGATTTTTACATCTGAGGATGGATGCAAACTATTGTATATAATAACTATTTAAAGTGTTATTGTAAACAAAAACTCATTTTTATTAGGAATTAATTGCCTGCATTATGAATGTGGCATAGCAACATAAGAACAGCCCTGAAAAACTAAAAAGAGCAACTAAAGCAGTACAGAAGTGTACTAATAAATGTGTTTAAAATGAGGGCAATTTTTTAACATTATAAACCTGTATGTAAAATGCACTGAAAAATGTACTAAAATTTGGTCTAGTGTACTGTTTCTAAATAAAATTTTTATTTTTTTAACTCTTCTTTGTTTTATTCAACTTATCTTACACCATTTTGGTCAGAATTAAATTCTCTACATGTTTTTTTTGTAAAATACATCTGTTTTAGAGTTCTAGAGCCTATTTTAATCAATTTTTTAGGTAATTTTTCATCCATAATTCACTAATTATGTCCCTTAAAATTAATGTCCAAAAATTCTCAGTATGACCTCACTTTATTGGAGAAGCTGAAATCTGAGGAAAATATTTCATTAGCTATATCTCGCAATGAAGTATTTTAAGACATATGTTTATTTTTAACTTTTTCTATTACTTTCATGAGTAGAACATATTATAAAGGTCCAGGGAGAATTTCATGATACGCTCTGTATACTAGCTAAGTATGTGTATAATTCTTTTTTTTACTAAACTAAAATAGGATTTAGGAAACAGATCTTTTTATCTATAGAAAAAGAGTACATATAACTTAATACTTCCTTGTATTTTGTACAAGAAAGAATTGTAAAAGCAAAAATTTTGGTTTTCTTTTTTTATGGTGTGAAAAATTTATAAAAACAAAATTTACAGAACAATTATTAAATAAAAAATAATAATTTAAATAATACTTATTTTTTTGTTAAGGACAGAAACACAAAAAAATTATTTAAAAAATTATTATTCAAAGTAAAATAACAACAGCCTATCAACAATGTACAATACTGAATTAATGTTTAAATCATTCTGTAAGGTATTCACAATAAATTTCAACAGAAATATCCATTTTCATCATCCCTGAATTCATTTTGATTAAGTATGACATCTGTATAAATGTACATATGTATCTCGCATAATTCAAAGATGATTAGCCGTTGAATGTTGCAATTAACTGAACCAAAAATATTCAAAAAAAACTCAAAGTTCAAAAAATTTAGATTTTGGACTTTTTCTTAACTGCAGTAATAAGCCCTCATTGAGAGCATTGAGAGTTTTTCAACGACATATCATAAGTGGTACTTATTTTCATTTGTTCCAGAATTATAACCAAATAAAATTTTTATTAATTAAATATTTGGATCTTACAAGAAAAGGCACATTGGTTTGAATTAGAATTCATTTCATTTTTTTTTTTTTTTTTTTTAATTTAAATATATTGATTTATTAATAATTATGAACTTCTGATTGTAAAATAATGTTTATAATAAATAATAACAATAATATATATATATATATGAAAACATATCAGAAATTATTAACGAAATAAAATTTTTTCATTTAAAAAAATGTGTGTATGCAATTAAATAGACGTACAAGGAAGTTATGTATTATCCATATTAGATTTTTTTTTTAATAAAGTTAATTAGCATTGTTTTCAGTTTTTATTTATTAATAATATAGATACTAATTTAAAGTTTTTTTTTATAATTACATTTATTTTCACTCACTTCCTTTATATTTGAAAATTATTGTTTAAGTAGTAAAAGATTCCACACCTTTTAGTATTTTATCTTTTGTAAATTTTATCTTTGCTATTGAGTAAATACTGAAAACAGAACATCATAAAAAATGATTATGATATTCTAGGTTAAGTTATTGTAGATAAAAAATAAGAGAACGAAGACAATATAAAATAAGACAGAAAAGAAAATTGTTATTTTAAGACAGTTTATAAAAGAAGATGAAATTAGGGATAGAACAAAACATAGAGTGAATATAGTTAATAAAATAAAAAAATTTTGAATATAACTGTATAAGAAGTTGAAGATAACAGGAAGTGACTGAAAATAATAAAACAGTAACCTTAGTTTTCTCTGTCAAAGACAAAAAGTAGCAGATTAAGGTAAATTATTTAAATTACTTACATATTCCATGATGTTTACATTGATTTTTTCTTCTTCTGAAAATCTTTGTAAAATTGGAGTACACTCTAGATCTAGAACTTTACTCTTTGGGTCAAATGCTTTAAGGCTGGTGCACCATTCTTTTGCCAATCTATTATCTGGGGCTGGATCATTCTTAACTTCATTCCAAGTTAATCTTCTTTTAATCATCTTAAAAAAAATTTAATTTAACAAAAATTAAATTTAATTATACACACGCACACGTGCGCGCGCGCACACACACACACACACACACATATATATATATATACAGCCTATGACATTCCTGATAATGTAGATTCCAACATGAGGTCTAAATTGATCTAAATAGATTCAGCCATTGATCTGCTTTGGTGGTACAGACTTATATACCCTAATAAATACAAGTACATAACACTCCTTTTTTAGCAGTCATGTAAAAACACTAGTAAGATCCAAATTTCACGCTTATAAGACATGAGGTTTCTGAATCATTCAAATGAAGGAAGCATTGAGATGCAAGTTATTGAACAATGACTCATTCATTTATAAACACACACACACACACAACACACACACACACACACACACACACACACACAACACAACACACACAAACATACCCTATGATACTCCAGGAAATGTAAGGATTCCAACTCGGAATCATACATCTAAATTGGTTCAACTTTTGGGCTGCTACAGAGGAACATACACGTACATAAAAACACCTTAAATACATTACACTCCTTTTTGGGCAGTTGTGAAAAATACTAATAAACACAAGATCTAAAATTAAATTATGTGGAGAATTGTAAGGACTAAGTAAAATTAAAAGTAGATCTACTGCCAGAAAAATAGCAAAAAAATAGGTTTAAAATGCCCTATAAAAAAACAAGTTTTTTAATCAATTAATTTACATGATAACCAATGGCAGAAGAAATAATTTTTGAAAAGGAGCAAAAGATAAATAAAGTAGGCAAATTTAAGTATTTTCAGGCGATAATAACACCAACTGTATTCGAATAAATGTAGTTTATAAAATGGAAACAACTTATAGATTGGCAGTGGATGTTAACAATAAGAAATTCTTAAGCTAAAAGCTAATCTATGACACTAGAAAACAGTAATTTGCCCGGAAGCCTTATGTACAAGTGATTGTTAAGGGGAAATTTAATTTTATTTAAAAGAAGAAAAAAGAATATTAAGGAAAATCTTTGACTCAAAAGAATAGGGGAAGGGGAAGGGGAAGGTAATAGTCTAAAATCCAACAAAGAAATTTATCAAAAAATTAAAGATTTAGAAACAGAAATGCGAAAAGAAAGATGAGATTTTTTGGTCTTTTTTTATAGAATGAATGACAATAGTCTACAAAACAATTATTTAACTTTTACAAAGATAGAAAAATAAAAACAGGTTAGCATCAGGAACTAAAATAAGATCTAGAAAGACTAAATAAAAATTGGAAAAAAATAACAACTGACAGAATATGGTCTTGAAAACAAACTGAGGATTTCAAAATAGATGAAAAGGAAAAACCAAAGAGCAGCTCCAGAAAATTTACTAAAACTATACTAGAAACAATGGAAAGAAGATGAAGTAAGGAAATACAACTAGCTCTATCAAGATCTTATCAAAAGAGGAAGAAAACAATTATTTAATTTGCAGTTACTTAATTTTTTTTTTTCTAAACATAGTAAACATTTTGGAAATAACAATGATAATATTTCTCACAGATAAAAGAGATAATGAAATGTACAATTAAAATTAATCATTTCTGTTCTGACAGTTTTTTATAGAATGAATGACAATAGTCTACAAAACAATTATTTAACTTTTACAAAGATAGAAAAATAAAAACAGGTTAGCATCAGGAACTAAAATAAGATCTAGAAAGACTAAATAAAAATTGGAAAAAAATAACAACTGACAGAATATGGTCTTGAAAACAAACTGAGGATTTCAAAATAGATGAAAAGGAAAAACCAAAGAGCAGCTCCAGAAAATTTACTAAAACTATACTAGAAACAATGGAAAGAAGATGAAGTAAGGAAATACAACTAGCTCTATCAAGATCTTATCAAAAGAGGAAGAAAACAATTATTTAATTTGCAGTTACTTAATTTTTTTTTTTCTAAACATAGTAAACATTTTGGAAATAACAATGATAATATTTCTCACAGATAAAAGAGATAATGAAATGTACAATTAAAATTAATCATTTCTGTTCTGACAGTGTCATTATTTTATTTCATGGTTATGGGTTGAAAACATATTAATTCCCTAACATTAAAAAACAAAATAAGGGTTGAGAAATTTAAAATATGTGATTAGGAAAAAATCTGCATTTTGATATGCTCCAGGAAAGATATAAATTGTCAATCAAAAGGCAGAACAATACAAAAATTGTAATGCTAATGATATTCATAAGACTAGAGAAATACACAAATATAAATATATATGCGAGATTGGTTTTTTTTTTTTTTTTAAGTAAGGCCGTTTTCAATTTGCTGTCATTAAATAGGGTGAAAATTGATGGCGCTAGGGTAGTATGTTTGCCGGCCTCCGTGGCCGAGTGGTAGCGTCTCGGTCTTTCATCCGGAGGTCCCGGGTTCGAATCCCGGTCAGGC
>JAAAKQ030147714.1:0-31107 GCA_010016005.3 Zanna intricata
GTGTAGTCTTGTACAATCTCAGGTCGACCACTCCTGAGAAGTGTGGTTAATTGAAACCCAATCACCAAAGAACACCAATATCCATGATCTAAAATACTCTACCAAAAATTTTGTTATATAATGTAACAGTATACGTTACATTATATAACATGAAAACATTTTCATAACTTTTTAAGAGATGAAAATTTATTTATCTATATGTTTGAAAGAAAGAAACATACATTCACTGCAAAACTTTAAAAAAAAACCCAAAAAAACCAAAAATTATACCAGATAAATTTGTCCAAATTTTTCCTATTTATGGTATTTCTTTCTACTATTACATTTTCTTGGAAGAAGAAAGATTTTTTATATCAAAAATAAATTGTACATTCTATTTCCTTCTTCTGCTCCAGTACAAATGAATTTCTTGTTTATTTCAAGATGATGTTTATTTTTATTTTTAGTTATGTGTTTATATAAAACATATTACAAGTTAAGGAATCAAGATATTAAATTCCATAAATCTACTGTGTCAATCCCAAATTTCTGGCTGGATCTTGAAAAATGTTTTTTTCTATTTTTGAAGAAATTTCAAACATACAAGATTGGAATTAATAGAAAAAAATAACAAATCCTCTAATGTCTAAGCATTAGTGTCATAGTAGGAATAAATAAAAAGTCATTTTAAAGAATGCAATGAAATCTTTTTTACCTAAATTTTGCTAGTTTGATTTTTATTGCTGTATGATGTGTATAGTATTACCAAATAAAACAATTTTTCCTCAAAATATTATCATTATTATAAAAAATAATGTTTGATGTAAACTCGTTAAAAATTTATAACTGCACATATTGATTCCAAAAAGTTGTTACAGTTCTACATTTTAATCTTTGTTGTAATTAACACAAGTTAAGAAGATAAAGTCAATTAATGAAATCAGTTGAAATGGAGAATTAAATTCCCAAGCAATATAAAATTGGACATGAGTGTTTAAAAATTACATTAAATTATAAAACAGTAATGATGCAACTCAATAAACCAAAACAAAGAAAAATTTCTGATTTTACTTTCAGATAAAATAAATTATGTAAATAACAAATAAAAATGGGGGCTTGTTGGCTGAATTATAAAGATTATCTTGGCGAAGGAGACACTTATAAGGTTAACTGCTATTAGGAAGTATAAGGAGCAATCATAAAAAATTCAAAGCTCAGACTGCTTTAGTCTTTCCAGTAGTCATACACTACTTCATTGAGACCAGGACCATCAAATCAAGGTGGAAGACTGGAGGAGAATTGATGTATTTGAAATGTGGGCTTACAGAAAAATGTTCTGCATTGTATAGATGGAAAAGAGGATGAACAACTATATTATAAATGGGCTGGGTATACAGAAGAGTTTGTCTACAATCTGCTTCTAGTAAATCTTCTGTTTTTTCAGCTATATAATCCGTAGATCCAGCAAAAATCTTGAGAAGCTAGACGTACAGGGAAAAATCAAGGGCTACAAGTCATATGGAAGACCACTGAAAAGATGGCTGGACCAAATTGTAGAGGCAACAGAAGAAATGTTAGGCACATTAATTATTCGAATGATGAGCTATGGTGGCCAATTGTCAGCGGGATATGAATTGGGTCACCAGCTCTCAGACATGAGAGGAGAGATCACTGATGATGGTATTATGAAAAATTCATTTAATTTTCTTAAAGAAAGGAAATGTTTTGTTATATATATATATATATATATATATATATATATATATAAAATCTCTGTAATTTACTTCAAAATTAAGTTCAGCTTTATGGAATATTTTTTTGTAATAAAAGTTTGCGAGAAAAAATCCTTCATTTTGTAGATTTTGTAATTACAGCAGAATGTAGTAATTTTAATGCAATTATCTCAATATCACTGAATATCAATATTATTTCTTATAGATATTTTTATTAAAACATAATAAAAAATTAATTAATTTTACTAGATACAGCACCTAAGTAGCACTGATATTTGAAGGGAGGGAATACAAAAAAAATTTATAATGCAAAAATTGTTAAACATGTTTTTGTTTCCGAATGAACTAAATTTATCATTATAAATATTTTACTATAAATAACAATATTATTGGATAAATGGTTAATATTCTGAATAGCTGCTCTACAATGATGGAGGACCCAGCCAAACATAGTTAGTGGCTTAATTATTTTAGTAACATCAAAATGAGCTTGTGTTTTATTTCAGTCACTGAGTTTGGTAAAAATGTTAAATGACGAAATGGATCTAGTAGTTCAATAAGCCTGGCAGTGTTTTAACTTTTCCATGTGATATAAAGAGCAAGGAATGTTTGTAAACCTTACAGTCACTGTAAAATTACAGTATATATATTTCCATACTGCAACAAACTGATAATGACAACGGCTCAAATAAAGTAAACAGATTTAGCCATTTTATAAATGATCCTTAAATTTGAGCTATTGGATTTAAAATTTGAAAATTTTATTTTTTTTTCTTAAGATTTTATTTTTGGAGAATCAGTTAAAACCAATATAAAGTCTTAATTTAAATATAATAAGTTTTATGCAAGATAAAATATCATAAATTATATAACTGAATTTAAATTAAAATAAATACAAAATTTTAATGCAATTAATAAACAATTTTTTACAGCCAATCTGTATTGATTTTACTTAATAATAATACATGGTAATCCAAATATGCAAGAAGCTACAGATAAACTTGCCTACAAGGATAATGGGTGAACTACCCCTCATGCTGAATGTATCCAGACACAAAAAATAATAACAAATGCAATACTTAATAAATGTATAGATTTGCAGTAGATAATGCTAGTGATAAAATAAGCTACATAAGAAATTCTGAAACAATAATAATAAAAAATAATTTTAAACTACTTTATCAAGAGAAAGAATATGACATGTTTCAGCACACAAATAATTTCACAAAATATAGTAAATTATAAATGGGGGAAAACAATGAAACAAGTTACAAATTATAATCACTTAATAAAAATAATGTTATGAAAAGGGTGACTGATATTTTTTATAAAATTTACTTTTAAAATGTTTAATAAGTCATTAAAAAAAATAACAAAAAAAAAAAAAAAAAAACAACTAAGCACCCAAAATTAAACATGTAGTAAGATGTTTGAATTCAAATACATTATTTTATTTATAAATTTTTCTTTTTAAATTCCTAATTAAATATACATATACTTTTAAAAAATAATAATATTATCACATTACTTGATATGAAATTTGTATTAATATCTTTTCATTAATATTTATATACATAAAATTGTATTGTTTTAAATAAGAATTTCAAGTCATATTATTATTAAAAACAAGTAAACCTCCTCTTAGGCAATGTATAAAAAGAAATGATATTTTAAAATACAATAAATTCTATATGTTAAAAGCAAGATTACCTGCACATATATATATATATATATATTAAAGAATAATATTCCTTATATGTTACCAAATGTATATCTTTTGACAATTAATAACTTTAAAAAAGCTATCTTCTGAACCAAAGACCCTATTTCATACAGAGGTGTAAGGGTATAGGTGGTAAAAATAGATTATAGCACATAATATATCTTGGAGGTAAACAGCATTACGTCAATTTTAAAATTAAAATTATATAATCAAAAGAGTAATTTTTTTTGCTCTTTTCAGAAGTATAACAGCACTAGTCCTAGCACAACAAATATGGGAGAAAAGAATCTCCTAAAATAATACACATTCCATATAATTCACAATGTGCACATGTAGTCTTTCGCCTCTGAAACTTCTATTTTAGTTAAAATCATCCAGATTTTAGTTAAAATTAGATGATTAAAAACATTTGAGCATAGTGTTGTTTGCTTCAATACAATCTGATGGATTCTCTGAGAATTAATATGATACTAGTGTTATAAGAGATTTTGTTCTGTCTGTTACAATGTACTTTTCATTTCACTTCATTTTGTAATGAAAGAATGGATTCAAATAATATTTCACAAGCCACAAAAATACTCTCCTTAGGTTTAGAAACTATCAGTGCTTCAACTACTAAAGGTAAGAAATATTTTTTTTTTATCTTCTAAATCCTGTATCCTAATCTATAGAATTATTTGTTTTGTACTTCTTATAAAGTAATATGTTCTGGATACCACTTTTCTTCACTATGGTGAAATACAGAAATTTTTTCTACAAAATCTTCTTTCATGATGCTTGCTAGGTATTATAAAGTATAAAAGTATTACAAAGTTCATGTAAAAGGGATTTCCTTCAATTTACTTATTTAATCTGAAAATACAGAATAAATGCACCCATGGGTGAGTAGCAGACATTACAATTTAAGGAGAATTTTCAATGTTCTAATATACTGCATTTGAGTTTGCACTACTTTCATTTAGAATAAGACATTATTTTTATCTAGTTCTTCCTCACCCTTAAGTTATCTAGGGTTAAGAAATATATATCAAAATTTTTTTAGTTTTTCTTTGAAGTTTTAAAATGTTTCATTGATGATCATTTGATAATCTAAAATAACTAATAATACACACTTAAATGTATCAATAGAGAACAAAATTACAAGAAATATGGACTCACTATTACTTAATCTTAGTTCACTTTTCTTTCTGAAATGTAAAAAAGTTCAATTTTTTGAACTTTTTTAAATTTCAGATCAGATACTTGTAATATAAATTTAGATATTGTACAGAATGAAGCGGTACTAGAAGAAAATTTATATTCAAATTTGAGATGACTCCGTTGCAGCCAAAAATAACTACCCCTTCTTAAAGTTTTGATGTCTCTATATCTGAAAATGAGGCACCTGTTGTTTCAGGCAGAAAATCTAAGAGGTGAGAAAAAAATTTAAGCATGATAGAAGTCTATGTTATTACTGAAGAAATGAAATTTTTGTTAGAAAATGAATTATACTTCAGTAGTGATGATGTTAAATCTGGTGCCCAGAATCAAATATCTTTGGAAAAGTTTTGTGATGCAACCATCTCTGGTAATAATTCATCTGTTAGAAAAGTAAAATAGACCACTATTAAACAGCTAAAATGAATTAAACACTAGGTAAAAATGAGTGAGACACTTTGTTTACAGGTCTTGCAATAAACATAAGAGAAATTTAACAAGTGGAAAAGGGCATATGAATAAAAAATGTAAATCTGTTGCTTCTAGAAACTTGAAACCTCCATTTTCTTGTATAATTAAATATTATGAGAAAATTACCAAACATGACTGACAAAATATTTTAAATTCTTATTGGAGTTCAGGTATGAATTTATAAAGCAAAAGACAATTTATCAGTTCATGCTTGATTATTTCTCCTACTGCCCACACCAGAAAAAAATTTAATTCAGGGAAATCAAATGAAAATTTTGTTTGTTATTTTTTTTAATGTAAATAATATAAGAATTCGTTTTTCCTATGTTATGTTTTTAAGACTTTCTGTATATCAAGTACATAGTTATAAATGTTCTGAAAAAAATTCAGCAAAGAGCTTCCACATTGCTGGACCAAAGAGGAAAATATATTCCTACCGATAAAACAACAAATGCTATCAAAGAATTTGTAATCTGGCATATTTCAATGCTTCTATCTTATGAAAAGAAAATATTTAGGACTAGAGAGATTAATAATGAAAACAAGTTTCATTGGTTAATAGTTTAAAATGTTTTATTGTTGATCATTTGATAATCTAAAATGTTTAACTGTAATTTTTTGTAAAGAAAATAATATTGTTCTTAATTTGTGGCTAAAAAATGGTTTTATTCAGATATTTTCAATAAAATGTTTAATCTGCCATTCAAGCCCTTCTGAAGTTGATACATGTAACTCGTTTTGTGCTAAATTATAAAGTGATTTGAACCAAATCAGAGAAAAAGGTTATCCAAATTGAATATGAAGCACATCTTGCCGAGACAGAAAAGATAAAATTAAAATATAAAAGACATTGCAATGTCAAAAGAAAATAAGAAATGTAAGTTTTAACTATAGATCTGCAAGGTGGACAACTATTGTTGTCTACAAGTGTAAGCTTCTACAAATGTAAATTGTGAACCTTAAATTTCAGTATATACAATTCAAATCATTGCATGATATGGGATGAAACCAAAGGTGGTCATTGCAGTAATGAAATAGCTTCAGTCAAATTAAAATGGATAGACATTATTCCAAGTTCAAGTTTTGACGAACTAACTTTAGGACATATAATTGCTATGGGTAAAATAAAAATATGATTTTAATAATGTTTTTTTATTATGTAAAATATTCACAGCTTAAATTCATAAATGAAAAGTTTTTGTAAAAAGATCAAACACATATGAAGGCTGATAAAATCCATGGTGTAATTGAACAAAAGCAGAAAGCATTGAATAACATGATCATTTCAATGCCATGGAATTGGCAACAATTAGTTAATTAGATAGTGCTTAAGAAAGTATTTTGTATATAATATAGACTTCTAAAAATCAGTTTCGTTATAAAAAAAGCATAGAATCACCTCTTATGTTCAGAAAAGATATAAATAACATAACAATTCTCTTTCACAATACATTCACAAACAAGTTAGTATAAAAAAATTAGAATAATATAAAAAAAAATTTTGATGAAGATTTTCAGGAAATTCATTTAATAAGCTACTGAAAAAGTTGAATTTCCAGCAAACCTTGATGAAAATAATAAACCAAAGCAAATTTCTAATTGGAAGTACGACCTTAACAGATTTACCAGAATTTCATTCAAATTATAAGAATATTGTGCATACCAATAGGCAAGTTAATTTCAAGAAGATTATGATGACAATAATTATACTGAATGATAGTATTAAATGACAAGTAAAATGCAATAATTATTTTTTTTTGTTCATTACTATAAGTTTTCCTTGGAAATTTAGCAGGCAATGGAGCTACATTTGCTTAATTTCGTTTTGTTAATTGTCAAGTTTTCATTATAACCATTAATAATTCTAAATAAAACAAATATTTTTGGTTAAAATTATTTGTTCTCATTCTAAATTTAAATCAGTTTGTCTTGAACCCTCATGGTTTTATTAGAGGCATACAACAAACACTATGTCCAAATTTTAAAAAACAAA
This sequence comes from Zanna intricata, assembly GCA_010016005.3. Classification (NCBI taxonomy): domain Eukaryota; kingdom Metazoa; phylum Arthropoda; class Insecta; order Hemiptera; family Fulgoridae; genus Zanna; species Zanna intricata. The sequence goes on from JAAAKQ030147714.1 coordinate 7,097, forward strand.
AACATTAAGACAATTTAAAAAGAAAAAAAAAAATTCTGATAAAAATAAGAACTTCAAATGAAAATACGTTTCCTACTAAAAATTCGTACTGATTTTTCAATAAATAGAAAATGATAAATAGTTATAGGGTGGAAAAGTTTAGAAAAAACTCTCACAGACTCTCATGTAAAATTACGTTAGAGTGGGACAGAGTTATACACCTTCCACATACAGTATAAAATAACTAATTATCTTGATAAAGTGCTTACCTAATTAGGTGGATTACCAGCCCATTTGATGAGGCAATTTAAACCAGGATATTGGATTTCAAATAAGTCCATAGACAGCAATCTATAGACACCAACTATCTTAAATCAAAATATTGTATAATATTTCCTTTTAAATTCCTTTTTTATAGTTAGATCTTATAGTTAAGACTTTTTTTATAGATCTAGTAAGATCTCGGACATAAAATATATTCAGTAAACAAAAAGGTACAATGCTTATATTATTAGCCAAATTGGGGGATATATCACACATTATAAAAGATGTCAAATTTTATACTGCTATTAAAGTATTAGCAAATTTATTGTACTTTGAACATATTGGTTATATTAATAAATGTAAAAATTAACTACCAGAGTTTTACTGGAACTATTCCATGCTGAACAGCATAAAAGTTTTGATGGTCTGAAAGGATGTTTCAACAAAATACTGTCAATCTATGTAAATTTGCTGATAAGATTATGATGTTACATTTTATGTGTTCTGTAATATAAAAATAATATATTATTTCTTATGTTTTTCTGTATAATTACAATTACCCTCACTTCCTGCTTATAATTCAAGCAGAAACGATTTTTTATTCAAGAATCATATCTTTGTAAATCATTACTAGATTAAAAAAGTTATGGTTTACCTTAACAAAAATCTTAGGATTTTTTTTTATGGAACTTTCCTATGCCATAGGCAAATTCACAGAATAAATGATGACATTGTAATTGAGGGGTTACTTCATATATAAAATATATATACACACACATATATCCTATCCTACAAAAGGGCATTTGTAAATTGGTCTGTGTGTATGTCTGTCCCCTTACCTTAGCACCAGAATGCACTGATCACTAATGGAAAATCCTGATTTGTTAGTAATGTCTCGTGGTGGTCAGGTGTATATTTGTTATATTATTATATAACGATATATATTAATAATATCAAGAGGGGGTTAATAAATTTTGAACACCTAATAATCCCATTCCGAGACACTGCCCGCCAGGGCAACCTGCCCGGAAGGCGAACTACGACACACCTCTATAGCTAGTATACATACATATATATCTCTTCTGTGTTCAAATCCTAGCTGACATTTTTTCAAATGTTAAATATTTCTATAAAAAAAAAAAAGGGAGCAGGGTACTTGTAACTGTGTATAGTCCTACTGTTACCAAAGGGAGAATAAATAAATATATATTTATATGAATGTACTCACAGAAAATTTGTATTTTCCATAGAATTGGTCACTGCTTTTAAACTACAAGTAATATTTAATTAAGTAAAACAAATCAAATATAATTATGATTTATCTATAGTTAAAAAAAATGAGAATTAGTCAAAGTATAATATTTGATACATCTGCTTCTGGAGAAAGCAGCCTGATTATTATAACTCTTGAATTTAAATACAAATTTTTCAAACTAAACAAGTAGTATTTACTGAAAAAAAAATTGGTGTTCTAGTTAGGAGGTTTTTAACATTTTTAAACTAATTTTGAGTAGAATATATTTTTATATTCTTTATTCTGGACAATTGTAAAAATAAATACATAGGTACAAAATAAATGAAATAATGTGAAAGTTCAGAGGCAAAAAAGGCAAATTAAATAATCTATAAGAGTTTGGAAATTTCAGGATACTAATTTTTTAACATTTATATTTAGAACAGACAATGTATTTATACTTTTAAATTTTAAAACAAACTAAAAATAAATTAATTTTCAAAATTTATGTCAATACTCTTACAGACTGAAAAAATATTGATGTGACTGTAGTTATTACTGCAGTTTTTTTGAGCTAGACAAATAAGAATTAAGAATGTGGTAAAAGAGAAATTTGATCTGAATAGAGTCTGTTAATTATTTTTTTGCAACACGTAGAGCAGCCCTTTTTTTATATGAATAGAATATAAAAATTGACAGCAACCTTGATATTGTACACAGAAAAGAATCATCATCAGGATCAATTTCAACATTATGAAATATATAAAAAACACAATATAATATACGAATATATATTTTAAATCCAATAACTTTTTTAATACATTTTAAATAGCACTGTCTAGCTCAAAAAAATAAAAAAAAACAGCCAGAGATAATTTAAGTAAGTTAAGAGTAGCAGCACCTAAAGATGACTGTAAGAGTGACAAAGCATTAGAATGGAATTTTTGGGAAATGTTACATTTATTAAATTTTGACCAGTTTGTTGTTTAAAAAGTTCACAGTTTTAAAAAAGAATTTGTTACCAATCTTCATTAACAAAAACTTAGAAATTTCAGCACACTTTAATTACCTCAACTTTAGAAAATTACCCATTAAGCAAACAAAATTATAATTTATAAATTTAAATTTTGGGTAAGAAAAACATAAAATTATACTAATGATTAAATGCAATGGACTTTCATTCTATAAACAAAAATAAAAATTAAACATTTGGTAACAGTAAATAAAAAAAAAAAATAATGATAATGTAAATTTCATTAATACATCCAAAATACATCTGATTTGACTTAACATATACTGATAATTATTAAAATAAATTTAATATTAGAAAGCTTACATTTATTAATGTCACTGATATCATCTTTTAAATAATTTCATCATTATTTAATATCATTATAATAGATTAATTTACTAAAATAATAATAATAAATCAATAAAATAAATAAAAGAAAAGCACTTGAAAAACATATTACATTTAAGTAAATTATCTTTCAATTAATATCATGGTAACTATTAATATGATTATATACAATTATAATAATAATAAAAATTATAACTTCAATACAATATTTACAAATGTAACCACGAAGAGTATTGGGGGAAGGAAACCAATATTTTTAATTTAAACACAAATTAATAATAATTAATTATTAAATTTACTTTTAAAATATATATATATTTACATAATAAATATGAATACATTTTTATACAAATGTATAAAAAAAATTACTTATACTATAACTTACTTATAATTATTAACAATTAACAGAATTATGTTAGTACCTAAAATGATCAATAATAGCACATTTGGTTAAAATGAAATAAAATTTAAAAAAAAATACTACAAACACATACATAAATAGACGAGATATAACACATAATGTTGGTATTAAATAATAATATTTCTTTGATTTTCTAGCAAATACTTATTTACCTAACTATATATTATGTACACATACACCATAAAAAATTACATTTGAAAATGTGTAATGAAAATAATTAATGAACGACCAGTAAACATAATGAAACATAAATAAGCCAATTAAAATAAAATAATAAAAAAATGGAACAAAATACAGGAATGCTTTGGTAATAATCATCCATATTATATTAAATTACAAGAAGCATTTTTTTTTCTGAAAGAGCTTAACAAAGCACACATATTTTTTACAATAGGATCAGGTTGGCTTTCACAAAGCTGGTTTTATTATCATAATCATTATAAATATGTATATATGTATAGATATAATAATATTACAGATTAAGTTCTATTTATCTGAAATCCACCGAAAGTTACGGTTATTCAGAAGTAATCACTGCAATACTTTTTACAAAGATTGGCCTGAAACATAGACTGCTGCACAAACATTTTAGAGGTATTCATAAATTTTTTATGAAATTTAATAAAGATTACTAATTTATTTCATGAATGTGATTTTTAACTACTTTTGTTTGGCTAAATGATCTTTTTTTTGAAATTGAAACTAAAAGAAAAAATAAATTGGATAGAATATTCTCAGAAATCATTTTCTAACATTACTCAATTAACTTGAGAAAAAAGAAAAAAAAATTAAAAACATGCTTTTAAATAAATCTAAAAAAAAAATAGTTTACCCAATAAACGTAAATAGAAGATAATTTGTTTTCAACAAAATATTATGTGTAAAAATGTCTATTTTCATGAGACTATAATGAAAAGCACGGGGCATGATCTCAGTTCTATTTGCACCTTAACTTTAGTTCATCCAAAGAGATTTACTAGATGTTGTATATTGAAGCTATCATTTCCATTTTGCATCAAAACCATTGTCATATTTAAAGAATTTATGTATACATTGATTATAGAAGCATGTCCCATGCTTTTCATTGTGGTCTTGCGAAAATAGACAACTGTATACATATTATTTTGTTGAAAACAAAATTATCTTTGATTTATGTTTACTGGGTAATCTATTTTTTACATTTGTTTAAAAGCACATTTAAAAAACATTTCTTTTGTTTTTTACTTTTTATTAGTAAAATGTTTATTTATGGAGATAAATATAAAATGGGAGTTTTCAATATCTTTTTATAAGAGTGTTGGAAGCATTACATTGGTTGATCGACTACATTGATGTTCATCCATAAAACCTACTGCGCAAGCGTACTACTCGACCTTCTGCACATGTGTACTACCTCATCTTCATATTGTATGAATGTGTACTATCCATTAATTGTGGAACGAAAGTGAACTAAAAAAAAGGCATGTAAAAATGAACAGACAATTCAAATCCAACACAGTTTTTAAACATATTCTAAATATTTTTTTTTTTTAAATAAGAATTAAACATCCATCAAGACAATAAAATAAGTGATTAGATAATTTAACTGTATGAAAGAGTTATTCCTATTGTATAGCAGATGGGGAGACATATAGAGCGAAGGAAAATACTACAGGTTTGGAGGCAGAAGGTGGCATGGCAACCACAGTCTTGTTAACATGACCAAAATAATTTATATTACTGGCAAAAAAAGCCTTAGTAGGACAGATTGTAAAGGCAAGAGTAATTGCAAACATTGATAAAGAAAGAGAAATTTGATAAAAGAGATGTAATCAATATTGTCATGTGGAATATTCATAGTGGTTTGGCCTCTAAAGAACTTGAATTATTAGAGATCTTGGAGGAAAGGAAGATACACATTGCAGTGGTAACTGAAACCAAAAAAGAAACTCAAGGAAACAAGATGTTGGTAAATGGATCTGAGTAAACAAGAAACAAAGGATAAAGGGTGGGGCTATTATATACTAAAGCAATAAATGGAAGCATAGGATTAAAAGTTAAAATTATATAAACAAAAGAATCTTAGTTTTTATGCTAAATATTGGTTGTGTTTATGCTCAAGAAGAGAGACAAAGAGGAAAGAGAATTGTTTTATTTGAGTTATAGAGAGTGGTAAGTAAGCACAATTCTCAAGATATTTTAGTTATTGGAGATTTTAATGCAAAGGTGAGAAATGATCTGATTGAAGGAGTCCTAAGTGCTTTTGGAGAGCCATTAAAAAATAATAATGGTGATGTGAGTTAGGCAGTTTGCTACATACAATAATCTGAATATAACAAACGAGTTTTTTTTGGGGAAAAAGTTAACCCTACAGTGCATAATGTAGCCGACTGGCTACAGTTTCAGTTTTGCTATATTATGACACCTAAATTATAGAAATTCTGCTACACCATGCTTTTATTACAATATATATGTATTACTTGGAGGGAATTCATTTATTTCCCTAGCCTGGTAACACTGCTTTTATTTTAATGATTGTTGGGAGTGGTTGTTAAGTATTGCTAGTTTTAGTGTTGTGATGATTTATGGATGCTGATATCAAAAGGTTTAGAAAAATGTATTTCTGATTAATTATATTTTAAATAATAATTAAAATTTTATTGGTCATTGCAAGTGAAGTTTATAAATAAATAAATGAGTTCAAATAATGTTCAGTTTCACCATGCATTGAGATGCATCGACATTCAGATTATGTTTCCTTTGCTTTGATTAGGAGTGGCTTTGTATGTTTTATCTATTTACTGTATTGATGGTTTATACTTCATTAATACACACCACACCACACACATATGCTTGGACAATAATATCATCATATTATGTATGTGAATTTACAATATATTTTTGTTCTTAAGAAAATATACTGCCTTTATTATAAAAACAAAAATAAGTCAATACTGCAATCTCAAAGGATGAATCTCTTGATAACCATCTTTCTTGTTACATCCCTCTACCACAATTGTCAGTTTACTTTGAACACCATCCCACTTTTGTTGAGCATATTATGTTAAATTATATTATAAAATACTCATCCAAATTTGAGTTAATAATCAATAAAAAAAAAAACATAAGTTTGAATGAGTGGTTACCATATTCACAAATGTGCTGTTTAATTGTTCTGTGATGTTACAAATCGTAGGCCCAAATCTAGTTAAATATGCGCATTTTTTTTATTATTGTATCTGAATATTTACTTCACTAGTGTTCATTGGTGACTGAAGATTGATTAGACTATCTCAGAATATGAAGACGATTATTTCCAATCTCTTTCTGAGATTGAAAAAGAATAAATATCATTTATTGAAAAATAATAAGTATCCTTATCTGTGATTTATCAGGACTAATAGTAAAGTTGAAGTTTAACTATAATAACGTTTAATTATATGAGAATATTCAAATTATGTTTTTGATCATATAGTTAAACTTAAGATTTAGGTATTAGTCTAGTAGACCAAACAAATTGTAATCAGCATGTAAAAAATACATTACAACAGACTTGACTGTAGTTATAAATGCACAAAATATTTTTGATTACTTGTTCTGTTAATAACTATCTAGATTGGTGACAGCCTTATTAACTGAATATTTCCTATTGACCAAAAAAAAAAAAACTATCTAGATTGGTGACAGCCTTATTAACTGAATATTTCCTATTGACCAAAAAAAAAAACTATCTAGATTGGTGACAGCCTTATTAACTGAATATTTCCTATTGACCAAAAAAAAAAATCATCTTACATAGATTCATTCTAAATTAAATTAGATAAACAGAACTTAACTGTTAAATAAAATAAGGATTAAAAAATAAACTGATTCATACAAGTAAACAAAATGAATTATAACACAACACACTGTTGTTTTTTTTGTTTTTGTGGTTTTTTTTTTTGTAAATACAATTTTTAAGACTAAATAATTTTTATATGCATTAACTAATTTAATTTGTTTATTTACAATTCATAATCATAATCGTGATAGTGATACATATCAATTCATTACTCTTAAATCATATTTGTACATAACGTACATACATGCATACATACTTACATTAATGAAATATTGTCAATTTGACTGGAAATTTTTTTATTGTATTTCATTTTATTTGTTTTTGTAACTTAAATTATATAACTACACAACAAATAATCTTTTATGCTATGTGCATCCCATATATGTATATTTTACATATACTCCCATGGCATGCACAATATATAGTACAATAATTTACAATATTAATATTTATATAATAATGTAGACAAAAACCGTTCATACATATATTATTATTCTTTAAATTTATCTACAAAATTATTCATTATAAATACTTAAAGCTGTTAGTTTTTTGTTTTAATTTACTTTCAATTAATATAATTTTACAATATTAAATTTAAATTAATAATAAAAACTCGGATACATCATATTATTAATTTACATTATTTGGCTCATGGCTCATTTAGTATAATTAATAATTATTATAATCTAAATATAACAATAAAAAATGAATAATAACTTTGATAAAGATTACATTTATATTAGAGGTAGCGAAGGAAAACTACACACTGTTCAAAAAAGAAAAAAAAATTGTTATGGACGACTAGTAAATGGTAAAGGTAAATAAATGTTCATTTATTCATTAATAATAATAATAATCATCAGGCCTAGCCTTTTCTAAATCATTACCAGAAGTTACCACAATTAATTAAAAGTTAAAAAAAAATTTAAAAAAAAAATATACAAAAAAATACTAAATCAAAATAATTAAGATTAGTTTACTAAGGTACTTTTTCTTAGTTAAGTTAATTAAAATTAATTAACAAAGAATTTTTTTATGTTTTGTATACAATTCATGAAGTCCACATTTCCTTGCCACAAACACTTCAACCATCCCTTCTTAAAGCAGATAATTGACTTTATTTAATGCTAAAGCCAATACTGCTTTAGAAATTTAATTTGTGATTAATAATAATAAAGTACACAAAAAATATAACAATTAAAAGGTTATGGGGACCAAAATAAGTAAAGATATTATTTAAATCAGTAATTCAATTAAAACAGTTTTACTTAAATATGTAAATAAACATGTTAATAATAATAAAAATTATTTAAAAAACTTTTTTTCATAACTAATTTGTGAAGTATGTCTAAGGGAAAAATTAAAATCTGTTCAACCAATCTAAATTTTTTCACTTATTAAACAACCATATCTCACCCAAAAACTAGGAGTGCAAAAAGACAGATTCAAGAAGGAAAAAAGAAGAAGAGACGTTTTTTCATTGAATGTTTCTATCAAACTTAATTACATGGTGTTTATCTCATTTTTCAATCTTCCCTCACTTATTTAAATAAGTAAGAGATATAACAATATTTTTTTCTGAACTCAAAAATGAATAACTGATGCAAATAATTTTTAAAAAAAATTATTAGCAACCAATGAAGTTCTTTATAGATACTACAAAAAATTACCTTTTGTAATCAACAGTCTAATATGTACTAGAGAAAACTGCACAGGATTTAGAAACGGCAGCCAATTTTTTAAGTCTACTCACAGATAAAATGGACAGACAGATCTTGCTTTAAAAACCTGTTCATTATATATGTCAGTTATGGATAAATGTAAAGATGGTGTGGTACAAAATGCTGTGGTAGATAATTTAAAGGCAAGTTAAGCATAAATAAAATGACTTTGTTTACAAAAATTCCAAGAAAAAAAATAGCATTATCAAATTTTGTAATTAGTAAAAAATACAAAAATGAAACATCTGCTTTATGAGAACATTAAAATCAGAAGGACTTTCTTACCGTCTGTTCTTTTCCATTACATCAGATTCACTCAATAAATTTAATGATATTATAATTTGCTAAGTCTTTTTATTACTATAAACTAACAGTACCACAAATTCATCATTACAAACATTAAGGAAATTTAAAAAAGTAAACAGAAAGAATTATATAATTTTTGATAATTAACTAAGTTTTTGTTTTTGTAAAATATGAAATTCTGATTTCTATAATTTTACTTATTCAATATTTCAATGGATTTGTAATTTAATTGAAAGAAACATTTTATTAATAATTTAATTTTCTGAATTAAGAGTTTATATACTAGTTTTGTTAATATTAATTTATGTGTTTATTTTCACTGTAATACTAGCATTCAATAAAAAAGGTAATTTATTATTCTCACAAAAAAAGTTTTAAAACCAAACAGATTTAAATTATAATTTTGAATAACTCTTTTCATGTAGAGCAGTGGGATAAAATTATTTCTATAATCGGAAATGCTATTTTTTTACTACATTAACTAACATTATACTCAAATTTTATAAATTATTTGTTAGATTTTCTAAGCATCTTTTCAACAGGTTGACGACCATGCGGTACTAATCAATTCCTTAATAGTATGTTATAGTGGACAACATGAGGCCGATTGAACAGTCCCACATGCAATACTGCATTTAAAACTTGTGTGTGATAGATCGGTAGCACTCATTCATATGAATAAGCAAAGGATCAATAGAGAAGAGTCAGTAGAACATTTCTGTATACTAATCTTTTCAACAAGTCATGAAAGAATCTTGAATTAAAGTTTTTAACATGTGCTCAAAGAACTTTTCTACGCTGCAATATAATATTTATGCTTCCACTAAGTAAGTTCCACAAAACTTTTAACTTGTATTAATAATTAAACTGTCATCAATACATTTACTTAAGTATGAAAACTTTGATGATTTGAGAATTAGCTAAGAATTGATTAATGCACTGTCCCATTACATAAGTGCACACAGAAACTGGTACCTTATAATAAATGGAAGAATATATATCATGTATGATACTAGTGTTCTTTCATTCTGGACATGCAGTGTATTTTTTTACGGACTCTAGTTAGAATCTTTTATTCTAATTATTTGGTTTAAATATATGAGGCTCTTCAAGTATTTCACAACCACTTTCTTTAGTAATTTAAACCTCCTAAACACATATTAATATTTTCAAATATTAATCTTCCTTTGCCTTTATATAAAATTTCTTAGCAAGTTGTTTTTATTTCATTACTGATTAAAACCTATTCATTAATATTATTTATTAATGTTTTTTACTTCTGTAACATTTTTTATCAGTATTGAAGCAATTTTATGTAATGCTATTCAGAAGTAATTATTATGTGTTGCTTAAAAAATTACATGAAATTTAATTTTGATAAAGAGGTACATTAATCCAAATTACCCTAACATATCGAAACTGCTACATTATTCTTGGAATGGATATAAGATTTTTCTAGAACATTGCAATTACTGGATATTTGTGGAACATATCTGCAATGTTCCTGGAACGTTCTAGATGTAATGAAACAATTTATATTATTAGGGTACACATTAAACATTTATTGACAAATACATATGTCAATTTTGCCTCTATCTTTATTTACCAGATGTGTATTATGTAATACTTGAACAGTCTTTAATAAGGAATTAGTTAATTTTGCTTTTTCAATTTATCTTATACAAATATTTAAGTAACTTATATTATAAAAAAAAAAAAAAAAAAAAAAAAAATGTAATTAAAACATAAACCTCTATCCCTATTTATCAGATATATATTATGTAATACTTGAACATTTTTTACTAAGGAATTAAATTGTTTTTTTCCCCGCCATAAATTTGTATTGGGGCTAGAATAGCATAGCATAGGTATATTTATCAAAATAAAAGGGAAAAATTAATAAAATTGAAAACATGTTATTTTAATCCCCATAAAAAAATTTTAATTAATAAAAAAATAACCTGACTAAAATACTGCAATGTCAATCCAGAACATATTTTATTTCAATCCAGAACATATGAAAAATCAAAATATTTCTATGCATCAGTTCAATAATCAATATTTGCAAGTAACAGCATTTTTGTACCACCACTTGTATGTATGTATGTTATAAAATCAAATTCAATAATGCAGAAGGAATATTTGCTAAAACTGCATAAAAAACTAACAAAAGATTAATTATCTCAAAAGACAATTATCTAATTATTATTATATAATTTAATAATTAAATTGTAAATATATTGAAAGATGCTTCCAAATAGGGTTTTGGAATTATAGTATAGTTTCTTTATCAGTATTATTTGTTTTTTTTTAAGTCGTTAAATTTTTTTTTTAATATATCTAGGATTAAACTGATCACTGATTAAGAACCAAACAGTAATTCAGTAAAGATATTCTAAAAGCATATTTCTATATATTTAAATAATGTGATGCATTTTAAATTAGTTTTTTAGTTAACTTTAATAACATTCTGCCATGCCAATCAAAAAAGTAGAAAAAATATTATTGAAAAACTTGAAATTATCTATGATTATAAATCAAACTTTCCATCATAATATGAAAAAGTAAAAGCTAGTGATGAGAAAACATAATTTGTAATCTTTTAACAAAAAAAAGGTATCATAATCAAAATATCAATCAATTTTTATTTCAATCATTAAAAATATGTCATCAATTTATTAGTATTTTGCTTGTAATAAGTAAAATTTTATAAGTTAATAACAATTAACGACAAGAAATGCAATTTCTCATAAAGGTGAAATATCTTGTCAACTATTTTTCTAAAATGAGCATATAGCAGTACAAATTGCAATATTACTTCATTTACTGATAAGTTTACTCAGTAAAATAAATAGTGATATTCTGAGAACTGCCATCACATATTAAAGCAATAACAGCACACTATCTTTTACAAAATGAAATAATATATTTTTATTTTTCAATATCATTATTATAATTTAAATAAACGACAACCACAATCCTTTCTCTTAATAATTTTTTAAATGAGTATTTAAAATTAATAATAGAAAATTAAACATAGCTATAAAAAAATAATTGAATCAAGAAACTTCAGTAGTATTATATAAATATTTTTTACTGTAGGAAATGAAATTTAAATCTGTACTTTTAACTGAAAATAGCAAAATAAACATATTTCTTTTCCTGTATATTAAAAAAAACATTTTTTTTTTTTGCTGTAACTCAAAATGGTCAAATTATTAATGTATCCAAAGACTGATTTATCTTTCACCTAGTTTGATACATGGTACACTCTTTGTTATCATCATTCCTTGATTTTGATAAATATAACAATTTATTAAATATGAGCAGCTTTAGTTTATTTATGGCTATAGTTTTGTTACTTTCCATACTTCAGAGTACAAATTATTTGTTCCTTACTTAATGTTGTTCTTGGTTTTTCTTCTGTGTAAATAATTAATTTTTAAATTGATTTTTATATGTTTATTTTTGTATAAGTGCTGTAAAGACTACGTTACAGTGAATCTGTTTAAGCTTAGTTTTTGTTACTGATACAGACATTTATAAAAAAAAAATCATGTCAATAAAACATGTTTCTCAGCAAATATAACTACTACAAGAAGCTACGTTAAAAACATACTTGTGAAATAAACCGGTTTGCATGACTAAAAATAATTACAAAGGAATAAGAGGTAATGAATGGTTTTGTAAATTTTCTTTTCATCACAGGTATTTTTATCTTTACTTCACATCTTCAATTTCTATGAGACTATTCCCTGAGATGCTCCAAGTGATGTGAAACTAATATTCTAAAGGAATTTATCTTATTGTACGGCACAGGATGCTAGGATGCTATAGTATTATTAAAATTAATCGTAACAATTTATGCTATATTTATTAATTTAAAAAAAATTATATATATATATATATATGAGAGAAATATTATTTTTAAATATATAATTGTTGAGATTATATAGAAAAATTTGTTCCAAAACACTGATACCTACATTTTCTCCCTTATGTTCAGAAATTGAACATATCATAGAACTAGAATCACACTAATATCAATTAAAATTTCTGATTAACACACTCCATTATATATAAAACTGAAACTCCATAAGTTTTCTTGATAAATGATGATTCATCCTTTTAGAGTCAAAATTTGAAATAATGGAATGGAGATAGATATAAAAGTTTAAATTTCAAATTCAAAATGAATGCACAAAAAATGTCAGTGTTTAAAAGCTACTTTAAAAAAAATTATTGAGATACAATCTTTTAAATGCCGATTGCAATTTTCAGCCTGATCTGGAAAGTATTTTAATTTAATTAAAATATATATGACAGATAAAATAAAAATCTGATATGTGTATATTACACCAAAATCTGTCACTACACGAACATTAATTTTGAAACTCTTATTTTCTTTTTCTAATTCCAAATAAATATTAAAGATTCCCATACTGATAATGCCCCTTATTATCTATGTAGGGACTGAATAATAGATGTTTGCATCTAATGAAATATCATATTGCACTTTTTTTAAGTAGTTAGTGTAACTTGTTTAATGACGTTAACTTCCCCAACGAGATAACGAAGTTCTTCTTAAAACACATTCAGGAAGTTTATTCGTGTTGCCACTGCAATTGATAAAGGCCATACAATAAAACACATATCAGTGGTTTAGTTTTGTGATAATACATCTTGCCATGAGTTTCACAAAAATATCCTTTTCACATGACACAAATCAATAATATGCAATTCTACTTTTATATTGTTCACATGATAAAAGGTAAATATTACACGATAAAAAAAAAGAAATGTTTTTCAATTATAAACTGCAGTTGGATGTAGACAACATTAAAAAAAATTAGATTTTATCCTGATCATAAAATATTATGTTAAGATATTAGAAAAACCTCAGTAAGTGGACTTGATGAAAAGTGATGAGGAAATTTAAAAAAAAAAAAAATGCAAAAAATTGCTGAATTATGAATAAAAATTGCATACTAGACAGTGGATACCTGCAGTACTTTTGGTGGTTGGAGTTCAATTAACAAGTCTTAGGAATGGTCGCCTTGAATGTTTACAAGATTACACATCATTACATGTCAACATGTCATACATATCATCCTCATCTAACAGAGTGGTGGAGGGTAGGGAGTTGCAATCTGTTCACCAGTTGAACAGATTGTAATATACACGTTAGAAAAAAAAGATATTTAATTGTATTAAAAAAACTGAATAATAAAAATTCCCAGTATCAGTCACTTGAAAGGCAAAATTGATTTAAAGAAAACACAAGTAGCAAACAGATAATTTGTTGAACTAAGAAAAAAATGGAATTTTAAAAAGCGCTTTAACCTAAAAATGGAAAAGACTTCTTGATAAGAATAAAGAAAAAACTTAGATTATCATATGTATATGTATGTTATTATTTAAATTCCATTTTGTCTTTCTACATTACAGTCTGTACCATCATATGCAAGATTTTTATGCGTAACAATAATTTTTTAAAAATAAAAAAAATTAGAACTATTTTTCAATTTTTTAATCAATTTCAATTATTACATACTGACGATACAGTTTTTAACATCTTGTTACAATACTGTTTAATTTTTCAAATTAAATTATTTATTTTAGGCAAAGTCTGAATTGGAGTGCCATGTTTAGTACATCTAATGGTTTTTTTGTAAATCATCATTCATGATTTATACATTTTTGCGTAAAAAAATGTTGCCCATTCAAAATTCAAAACATTCCATTAAAAAACTATAAAGTTTAGTCTCGTATATCCACCTCTCCTGTGCACTGAATAAATTTATGTGTACCGAAATTTATAAATTCAGCTATGTTTTTAAATTTACAACTGCGCACAACCGAATGAAGTGTAATACTAATAAGACTTGGAGGATTAAGATGTATAAACTCAGGTTCAAAACAAAGCCTTCACTTCCTTCTTTCAAGAGCAAGCACTTCATTTTGAAGTCAAAGCTCAGCTACAGGCCTTTAGTTCATACATTTGTTCACTATTATCTAATATGTATATCTACATAAAAATGCTACCTTCAGAAAAAATTAAATTGCATTTAATTTTATACTTCTCTCTCTCTCTCTCTGTATAAGAGTAAGCAATGCTCTCTGTCAATGAGTAAGCAAAGAATGAGTATAGCAATATGTACGACTAATACATAGAGATGAAAATTAATTTTATTCTTCTCTCTCTCTCTCTTTATCTGTGAAGTGAGTATAACAGTATGTTATGAGTAATACATGGAAATTATAATACAGTACATTAGTAAAAAAAAAATATTTTTTTTTACTAAAATTTTAAAATAATGTCCAAAAATGTCTGATGATCATTTCTCTTAATTTATATAAAAAATGTGTGGGGTGTGCAATACATTCAAAGAAAATTCAATAAATATAGTACTAAATGTCAGAGAATGTAATTCGTTGATTTTTATCGGCTAATATGAACGAAAGAGCACATGAATTACAGAATGTAATAAAGAAATCATAGTAAAACAAATTTTAAACACAACATTTTAAAAAAATATCTAGGTTACTGGACAAAATTACTTAAATTTTCTTTAGTAATTAATTACTGTATTTAAAAGAATCTGATATAATATTTTTTTTTTAATATTCTATTAATTTTTTCAGGAAAATTTATGAAATACTAATACATGAAAGAAAGCATGTAAAAAAAAGGGTGTAGACAAAATTCTTAACAGCAACAATAACGTTATGGATTGACAATGCAGCATCATCAATGACGGAAATACATTATAATATAAATGTAGAAATAAGTATAATAACAATAATAATATATTAGGCAGCTCAAAGTGATGTGGGATTGTCGAACAAGTCCTAGACAAGGATTGAGGGAGATGGCTAAGTGAGAACTACCTGTGGATATCAAGATTTATTCATATCTGATTCAAGTCTTCTTTCTGTTGCAACTGTTAACAAATTTGTAAATTCTAATTCTAACATCTGCCGCACCTGAAATAGTAACAAATAAAAACATTTTAAATGTTTGATAATTTACAATAATAATAAAACACTCATAACCAGTAAAATATTATAATAATTCAAAGGAAGAGCTTTCATGTTCATAAACTGTACTGCTAAGTTAAATTTTAAAAAATCATGTTAAGCATGGCTGTAATATTGAAATAAAAATTCTATTATTGTAAGAAAACTTGTATTTTCAATATCTGAACTTACAAATAAGAGCCTTATTATGTTTCCATTGCCATTTGCATAAATTAATTAATTATTTAAAAATCTTCCCAACAATTTTAAAACATAATCAAAATATAATCTTTCACAGATATATCTCCATTGAGATCTACCTTATATCTCTGTTGAGAACTTTTGTAAATAATACAAATTAAAAATCCCTATTTTTGTGTATTCTGTTCAATGTGTACATAAATAAATATTCAAATAATTTTTATTAATCCGTTCTGAATTGGGAACTGTTTTCTAGTTACTTTTTGTATTTAATATCTTCCTTTTATATTTACCTAAATATTATTTCATGTGTTCGTATTTTATGTGATATTTTTTATATAGACATTAATTAGGCTACATCTATTTAATAATACAAGTGTATTAGTGTATTTTATTTTTTATTTATTTATAATTGACACTGTATCTTGTGATGGTGTTCATAAAGATACAGTTCCAATAGTTGTTTAAGATATGAAGTGTACATACAAGCAGAATTTGAACAAAGAGGAATAGAAATTTAAATGCAGAAAGAAAAGTGATGAGAGGAGAATGTTTTTTTACATTAACAGTGTCATCCTGGTTGCCTCATGAGGAAATAATTAAACTCTGTATTGAAAAAAAATGGAAGATGAATTAAACTATGTTTAAAATTTACTTACATCAGTTGCAGAGATAGAGGATAAAATTGTTCCTTCTGATTGATAATTCTTTTTCTTAATGAATGAAGCATTGTAAGAATTTTAATTTAAAATTAAAATCGCCTATTAATACAATAAAAATCATATGACTCATATGAAAAGTTGCAGATATACTCCGGGTAACTCAAAAAAGACTTGAAATAACTTGAAAGAATATAAAAATTTATTGAGATAACTTAGATTCGGTAGAGGTTTCATTTCATAGAAAATCACATCAAGATTGTCACATTCACTTTAGTTTGATATGGCTTCAATCTGTAATGTGACATACATCCCACCTGATCATTCTAGACTGTAGCCAACAAAGTTGGGCATTACTTCTGCAGCTGCAGCATTAATTCAAAGCCTTAGCTCACCAAGATCAGCAGGCAAAGGTGTGATGGATTGAATTGTAAATAATGATACACTTTTTAAATGTATCATATCTGATCTTTAATGAAAATCTATAAAAAAAAATGTAGCGGAGTCAAATCTGGGAGTGAGGTGGCCATTCAATGGACTTTCATGACCAATCCACCAAGGCTGGGAATCACTTACCACTAAAAATTAAACTGTCTAAAAATGTAACATTATTTGCAATTCTATTCGTCATTTTCACACAAAACTGCAGTCATCATCTGTAATGTGTAACAGATGTGATAGTTTTTTTTTTTGTCTCCAGGACTACTGTTTGGTATTGCTTCAGGACAAAGTGAAATGATAATTTTGTAGTGTGTGCATATGTCATTACTGACTGGAATTCGAATCTTGGGACCTCCAGATGTAGGGCCAAGATGCTAACACTCATGCCACAGAGGCTGGTAACCATGGTTAGCTTGAATGGCTTCAAGTGCAATTGTTTTCGTAATACAGACCAAGCAGTAGTTTGTGTAATGCCAGTCTCACGTGATGCATATCAAGTTGATTTCTTCGGACTGTGTGCACAGCTTCCTCCGAGTTGTTCCACAGCAATTTCAGGGACACATTTAGCATCCTGGTGATTTTGTATGTTTAACAGAACATGAAGGTGTAGTGCCAATTGTATGCCTACTAGAAGACTCCCAACCATTCTCTTTATGAAAATTATGTTGAACTGTAGTTGCTGGCTGCAAATCGTGAAACCAAAACACACAACGAGCATTTTCTGCATTAGTAAATTTACAAAAATATGTTTTTAACAACTGTTGACAGTGCTGGTAGCTGAATTTGGTACTAATGAACTACGCAAGTCAAAATTTGATGTCTTATGCTTTGAAATGAAACTTCAACCAAATTTTTAAGTTATCTAAATAAATGTTTATACACTTTTGTTGTAAATCCTTTTTGAATCACTTGGCATTATGAAAAGCACATTTTTATTCGAATGTCTTTTATAGAAACATTTTTCATCTTGCTAAACTAAAAAAACTGATTATATTATTTGAAAAATAAATTGACAACATAATCAGCTTCTTTTTTTTTTTTTTAATTTCAGTTAGCATGAATACTAATTTATTTACACCAAAACATTAATACAATAAAATTCTCAGTTGAAATAAAATATTTTTAAATCTATAAAAACATATGCTTTACAACTCACCTGAGTATTTTGAGTTGGTATTTGAAGCGAAAGTGCCATACTGTTATGGTCGAAACTATCATCTAGCGCTATTAATGCCCCATGGACGCCTGACTCTAATAAATTGCCTGCATACTCCTGTACACAAGAATATTATATAAATAAATAAAAAAAGATTCTTAAATTAAAAAAAAAACCTTTACATAATTATGTAAATTTACATATGTTCCTTCCTTGCAACCCCCTAAAATCAGGGAGGTTGGATATTGGATTAAATGATAAGTTATTGTGGCCTAGTAAGTACCACAGTAATTCAAAAATTTTTTTTCAACCATTAGAATGTTAAGAATGATTAAAGGGAATTTTGAACTTAAATATTTTTAAAATAGTTAAATTGGTCTGCAAATTAAGCATTTAATGGGTTAAATACTGTTAATTAATTTAATACTCCCTCTTGGCCACAATTTTTGGTGGTTTATGGGAAAGCGCAATCAAAGGTGTTAAATTTCATATACATTGTGTAGTTGGACAAACAATCCTTAATTTTTAGGAATTATATACACTTATAACACAAATAGAAGATCTGTGCATAAAGTATGCCTATTAGCAATCTCAAGTGATTGATTTATTTTTATTGTTTTTATTGTATATTTTTTATTGTTTTTTTCATATTATTCTTATAATTTCATTTGATTATTTTCTTATAATAAGACTGTGAACATTCTCTTAAATGTTGTTTTAATATTTATAACCTAATTTGCATATTTGTATTAATTTAATAATGATTTCACAATTATATTACACATTATAAGATATGTATTGATTTATACATATATTCAGGTGCAATAAAACACCAGTAATACTTTATCGATTTTGAGGATTAGGATTTCTACATTTATTTATTATTTAAGATAATTTGAATGTAATTTCAAACTTTATAGATTAAATTATTCAATTTCATTATTATTTTAGCAATATGCTGATTATTGTTAGTTGATATAACCTATACATTTATATGAGTAATAACATGCTCTCCTCACAATGAATGCAATTACAATTTCAACTATCATAAATATTAACAATTTAATTATATTATTGTTCATTTAATCACAACTAAACTAGTTAGTTACTTTGTTAAAATACTTCATTATGGATTGTATCATGTATGCAACGTAATTATAATTGCAAATATCATATGATGCATGTTACTATTTGTAATAATTTAATTTATAATATAAACAAAATAATAATAATATATATATCATGATTTTTGGCGGGCAGTTATGTTAAGGTTTCATTTCATGTTCTTTAAATTTTAAAGGTCCTTTGGACAGCTGCACCTGGCTCCAAGTGGCTGCACTCAGCTTCCTCCACGCTAAAAGCAAAACTTTACACTAGCTCCTACTAAAACAGTCAGTCTTGTGCCAGTCATCAATGACTCAACATGTGTTAATACAATATTGATATATATAATGGTATTACAAGTTCAAATGTTGTAATAAAATTAATTTACAATATAAAATAAGCATAAACCCTACAACCATATAATAAGACGTTTAGAAAACCATAACTATACTAATGATTTTAGTAGTTTGTGTGGCATTTATAAAATAAAACGTAATGATTGTGATTGTATTAATATTGGAAAGACTAATAGATCTTTTAAAGTAAGATTTGCAAACATTTTAGATATATTATATAAAAAAAAAAATGTTTTTTTCTTACGTTACCGACTATCTAATAGTGAATAAATAATATTTTATTATATAACTTAAAAACTAACTCGTAAAATAACTGACGTCACAAAATAAAATGATAATAATAAAAAATTAGACAATTTAGAAAAATATCATATATATAAATATAGACAGAAATTCAGCTTAATTAATCTGCAGAGAGAATTTGATAATGATACTCTTATAAAATCTGCTTTATAATCCATCTTTATCTATCTTTATAAGCTATCAAATCAATATGCTTTATTGATAGCAGCACTTTATCAATATTAGTTAAAAGTTATATTATATCAATACAGTGCTGTATTAAGTGGCTGGCCACAAACATTTAAAAAAATGTAATGTTTTAAAATTAAAGATTTAATTAATAATCTGACTACATATATTATGTCATCTACATATAATATTATGTTAAATATTTTAATAACGTTTTTAATGTGTAATCAAATTTCAACTTTAATCAAGTGATGATAAGAAAATTTCTCGAAAGCACTTTTGATTTATAAAAAAAAAGGAAAAGAAAAATAATAAGATAAGGTACGAGCTATTATTGATTTTATACTTTGGTGGGTTGTGCTGAGTTTTGTTTATGATTTTGATATAAATCGTAATATAATAAATGTAATAAATATGCAATCGATAACAATAAACTGTAAGTATACATTAATTAATAAATGAACAAACCTTAAGGCCAATGGAAGATACCCAACGGATTACTCTATCATTGGACCACACTAAAACATCAACAAGTTCATTTTCAGAAGCTCTTCTTCGTTCTTCTAATTGCTTTCTATCATAATTCAGCCTCTTCAGGCAAGATATACCAAACTGAAGACTTGTTCTATAAATGAAATGAAAGATATAATTTACTAATAAATTTAAATAATTATTTGTTTACATAAAATTATGCTTTATACTAAAGTTAATAATTTATTTATATTAACTAATAATATAAGGCATCTCCAAAAAGTAAATAATGTCAATACATATATTTTACCTATTAATTTTACATGTATTTAGTGTTATCAAGGCTGTGCATGCATATTCACTCAAGAATCAAGTAGCTCAGAATGACTTTCTTCAAGGAAATCTACTTAAAGTTTATGTTCATGTTGAAGGTCAGTACACAGAGTTATCATATTGATAATTTAACAACTGATCAGCCTACCAGTTGTAAAATTCAATTTATAATCAGGTTTATGAATACAAGAAATGTTCAACCATATGAAATTTACAATCAAATCTGTCATGTCAACCAGAAAGAAGATCAAGAATCATTAAATCTATCCCCCAAAATCAAGAAACTGAAGGCAATTCTTTTTCTTTTTCAAAATCATTTGTACCATTTTCTGAAACTGTTCAGGAATTTTGTTAATTAATTTTCATCATAATAATTAACACGGAATCATACAGTCAAACTTTGAAAAGGTTACAGAGCATAATATGCAAAACTAAAAGTACCTACTGAATTCTAAAGTTTTGTTGCTGCCTACATGACACAAGAAATGGTTAACTTGTTTTACTGGGAACATTCCCCTATTGTCTGGGCTTACTGCAACTCACATCTGTTTGTGCACATTAATAAATATCTAGACAGCAATAATTGTCTAGTTCATTGAGTTTGTCAGAAATGATTTGATGGAATTTTATGAAAATATACCTTCAAATTAGGAAGATAATTTATGAGTGCTTCAATCTGCTTAATGATTTATGTTTAAATGTAGTTTTTTTTTTTGAAATAGAAACTATACTGATTTTTTAGTTTTGTAAATCATAATTTTTTAAGTTAACAAACTTAAACTTCTTAAGTTAACCATTTTAAACTAAAAATTACATTATACTATATACTGAATTCCAAACTTAATGATTAATAATCATTATCATTAATTAATTATATAAATAATGCTTTTACCTATGAAAGCTGTCCACCATTTTAAGTTGTCCTCTAAGGTCTTTCTTTGTAAGATGGTCAAGCATTCTAGCATCGACCAAACATTCCATGAATGTTGAACGATATTGTGGCAGTCCTAATGAAGGCAACCATGAATTTCCTATCCATTCATGATTCATATCACCAAATGCTAATGTTGTACGTGATGTTTTTGGTGCTGAAGGGCTAGTTAATGATACCATCTCTTGAATAGCTAATCTTAATTTTAGTCTGTGAAGGGGATTGCTGAAAAAAAAATGTTCAGTTTATGTTATTTTAGAATGGTAAAAAACTATTTAATGAAAAAAATATGTAATTCAGTTGCAGTACAATTAAGGCATTTCAGTGCATTTATGAAAGTAAAAACTTAAGTATATATCTTTCTCCAATGAGATTTTTAATATCAATTATTAACAAATACAGTTTACTCAGCTAGTATGGAATCCATGAACAAGTCAATGGAGCAGAGCTGCTTCCCGCACAGCTTGCATTTCTGTTTGGAAATACAAAGCAGATAGTAACTTACCAGGTACTTGTATACTTGATATAGTTTAATAGGCCTCCAGCCAAAACTTCTATAACAACCCAATAAACATGTAAAACAACAATGAGAAAATAAAACATATAAAGAAAAAGTGTGAAAAATGAAAAGATTAATGCCATTCAAATTAAAATGAAAGCATAAATCTTAATGAATGCTAAGTTTTTATCTTCTAGTTAATGAGCAAAAGACTATAAGAGGATTAAAAAACTGATCCAGTTTCTAAAAATCAGTTTATCTGATTGTGTAGGAAATATCGGTGCCTACATCGTAATTGCAGAATTAGGGGAGGTGGTTGAGCGTCGTGGCCTAGATGTACTGTTACTGCAGCACCCCTATATTATTCAGGGTGATCTGCCAGGTTTCGGTAGTTGAAGTTTTATGTCGATAGTGAGAGTATGTCTGTGGTCTTGTGCAGGAAGGACTGGGATACTGTCTTTGTGAGGCAGGTTTCAGATACCCACCATGTAGTAGTTAAGCTCACGATTGATGGTGAAGAGCTATTTATGGTGAGCTCGTATTTCCAGTATCGGGATCCCACGGAGGACCACTTGAGAAAGTAGGATAGGATCTTGCAGTTGGTAGGCGTGTCCCCTATCATAATAGGTGCGGATGTGAATTCCAAATCGATTCTATGGGATAGTGGCATGACCGATGTAAAAGGAGAAATGGTGGAAGGTTTCATCGCGCAGCATGATTTCGAAGTGTTTAATTGTGTCAGTCAGCCTGTGATTTATGTCGGTATGGTCGACGGTCGCAGGTACAAATATTGATGTTACGATTGGGTGGTATGTTCATGGAATGGTGTCGAACTGGATCGTTGTGGATGATTGCATAAGTGATCATTGCTTGATCCTTTTCGATCCTTTTTCCTGGATCGTTGGAAGGCTGCACGGTGGGCCCCGTGGGCAAGTTTTCTTGCAGCCAGGGTGCTTTCTGCACAGGAAGACAGACTAGCCCAAGTTTTCACGCCTTTTGGGGGCTGAGCTTGATGGCTTGGTTAGTGATTTGCATGTCCTTGAGTTGGATGACCTGACGGAGAGGTTTTCGCTGGCTGTGATTAGGACTGCGGAGGCCTCAATCCCCCTGTAGTAGGGGTCGGGAGAGAGTGGCCCGGTGGTGGACGTGAGCCCTCACAGCCAAGAAGGCGGCTGTGTGTAGGTTGTGGAAGGTTGCCCAGCGTGAGCGTGATCCGGGCCGGCGTGTTGACCTTATGATGGAATATCGTAGGGAACGCGCCAGG
>JAAAKQ030147726.1:0-13040 GCA_010016005.3 Zanna intricata
GTGAAAAATGCCATGCCTGACCAGGATTCGAACCCAGGACCTCTGGATGAAAGGCTGAGACGCTACCACTCAGCCACAGATGCTGGCATGCAGATGATAAACATTCATTGCCATACACTTTTTTAATAAAAGATAAGTTTCACTGGCGATTTTTCCAAGTCTCATATGAAATTTCATGACAATTCTTAGCTCTTATGAGAGTATAATACTTATCACTTTTTCAGAAAATCAGAGAAATAGATGTTATCCAAACAAAGGCTACGACCAGACTAATATGTCTACAGAAACTGGAGTGGCAAAAAATTGAAAGAGGTTTCACGCTACACAACTGTCAGTTGTATGAATCTGACACATGTACAGTTCTTCTGTAGCAGCATTAGTCTCGTTATTTAATAGGAACACCTCGTAAATGATTCACTTCAAAATATTGGAACCTTTTCTTGCATAGTTCCTTTTAGAGCTAATTAGTAGCTTATTCTTCAGTAGAATGCTGTTATTAATAGAACTGATCTTTAAAAAAAAGTTAAAATCTTAAAAAAAGAAAAAAGGGAAAATCCTTAAATGTATAAATGAATAATATATTTATCTTTTATGGATATATTTATTATACTATACTAGTTATTATATACTATATACTAGTTATCTCCTTTGCATTCTATTATGTAAAGGAGATTGCATTTGTTGGCATATGCTGACGAATGATGAAAACAAAATTGAGTTGGAGGAGATATTATACCTTTTGAAAAAAAGGCAAAAAACATTGGGCCTGAAGATAAATGAAGACATGATAGGTGTACATCATGGTTATGAGTGGGAAAGAAATTGGAGAGGTAATGATTACGTTTGGTCAGAGGCAACACAGAAGGGTAAATGAAATTAATTATCTTGGAGTGATCATCATATGAATGGAGGTGAGTGAGAAATAACGGAGCAATTAAGCAAGCAGAAAAAAGCCATGTTATCAGATTGGAGACGATGTTGAGATCAAAGGTAATTTTTAAAAGATCCTTTAAATGCTCTAAAGAGTTTAGAGCCTTTAAATTGAGAATATACAAGAGAGTGTTACATCTGATTGTGATTTACACATGTGAAGTGTGGGCACTTACTAAAAGACAGGAAAATAAACTAATAATATTTGAGAATAAATTTTTAAGAAGAATTTTTGGACCTATGAAGAATTGTATAACAGGAGAATGATGGGTAAGGAGGAATAAGAAATTGGATGAGATGCACAATGTTGATGAAATTGTTAGCGTGATGCGGATGAATAAGACAAGATGGGAAGGTCATGCAAAGTGTAGGAGAACAGGATAATTTCAGGGCTGATAAGGCATAAAGAAGAGGAGAAATGTGAAAGAGGAAGACCTAGATGGAGATGGTATCTCAGTGGATTTTGGTAAGGACTGGATTGAAGGGGCACAAGATAGGGTGAGGTGGAGAAGACTTTTGTTGCAGGTCATCGATTTGCAAGATCTATCAAGACCACAGTAATGTAATGTAATTATGAGTTTTTGATAAGTCAAATTTTGAGTGTTATTTAATGATTCAGTTCCACTAAAGAAACTGCTGCAAATTAATTTCAAAAGGCCTTATGGAAAAAACCCTGCATTTTAAAAGTGAATCACTCAATATATCATAATATTAATGTTTTTGTTGAATTTTTTGGTATTAATCTCTAAGTCCTTCACTTACATCATTAAAGGAGAGATGGAACAATTTAGCATTACTGAATATTTTACTTTCCTCTGAAACAGAACACATTTTAAAAAAGAATGATTCAGTGTTTTGTAAATCAAAGGAAGATAAGGAGCCTAGCGTGTTTAAGTGATAAAATGTAAGGTCACATTTTATTACAGTACTCAATTTTTTATAATCCTATAAAAGGAAAAACATATTCTGAAAATCAATAGTTTATTATAACAATTAAATTTATGATAATCAGCTTATAATAAACAACTATATATTTATTCCAAACAGAATATGCATTCATTTGAAAATTTTAATTGAGAATGCTAGAGGATTTAGCTTGAAAAATCAAACGTCTGAGATTTAGCGCCAGAAAATCTTTGCCACCAAAATTTTTTCTTAGCTAAATTTTGGTGACAAAATTTAGCTAAAAAAGTAATTAGAACTTATATACTTATCAAATTGAA
This sequence comes from Zanna intricata, assembly GCA_010016005.3. Taxonomy (NCBI): domain Eukaryota; kingdom Metazoa; phylum Arthropoda; class Insecta; order Hemiptera; family Fulgoridae; genus Zanna; species Zanna intricata. The sequence goes on from JAAAKQ030147726.1 coordinate 2,154, forward strand.
ACAATCGGTTCAGGATTCCTGAAGGACCATCCTCATTCATCACTGGAAGCTTGTAAAGTATATAATGGGACTTGATTTGCATATGTAATAAGTAAAATATCAGATAGTCTACCTGTATTAAAATAAGAGGGTAAATCAAATATAACCGTGAATGAATTTTTTAAAAAAATTATTTATTAAAAAATAAAAGGCAAATATAATTTATTTTTGTACATAGTTTCCTGCTTTACAAATACATTTTCCCCAGCGAGAAGGAAGGTTTTTAATAGCAGCATCGTAGAATGAAGCTCGATGCATCATAAGCCAACTGCCCACGATTCCTTCATGCCCTCGTCATCTTCAAATTGCTGCTCTCCTAGAGCTTCCTTAAGCTCCCCAAACGAACGAAAATCGCAGGGCGGTAGGGAGGATGATCAAGTTGAGTCCTCTCCATTTCTTCAAGTTTTGAGACCGTTAGAGCTGCAGATGGGGCCTGACATTTTCTTGAAGGAGGATGGCCTCTCGAATCGGTAGGTCTCGTGTTTTGTGGCGATTGCAGAACTCACTTCGTTCAACAGCTCGCAGATATAAGCAGCACTGATTGTGCGTCGCTCATGCAAAAAATGCCTCGTCGATTGAAAGAACCTTGCAAGCTGACAGTCAAGTCTTGGCTTTCTCTGGGGCTGCCTTCCCTTTCCTCCGCCACTCCATACTGATTTGTTTCGACTGGGGAGTGTAGTGGTGAATCCACGTTTCGTCAAAGGTGACAATCCGACTCAAAAATGAATCACCTTCTTTCGCAAACCTTGCTGTAAGCCTCCCATAGATCTCCAAACGTTTCAACTTCTGATCTACAGACAAAGGCGAGGGACCCACCTGGCACACACTTTACGCAACTGAAGTAAATTTGTGATGATCGCTTAACAGCTCCCACAACTTATTCCTACCTGTTTTACAATTTTGGATACTCTCACCCATCGATCGTCTTCAAGAATGTCTTGAACTGCGCGAATGTTTTCGTCTGTAATGCTGGTCCGAGGACCTCAGTCGTGTTTCTGATTTTCCTTTCGTTCTCGTCCTTCCTTGAACTCTATATGCCAGGCAAACAGACGATTCCTTGACAATGTTTGGTCCTCGAACTGTGCAGTCAATCTCCAGAAAATTTCCATCGCTAGAACTCCTTCACGAGTATGAAATTTTATAATTATGCGTTGCGCAGTAGAAGGGTGCACCTGTTACTCTGACATCGTGAGCGTTACTGAAGAATTGGTTGGGAGTGTAGAATGGCCGGCTCTTCCCATTCCTAATGAACTCACCCAAACATACATATTGATAGCGGGCCCAGTTCTATCAACCGTAGATGCTTAGGAACTCTTTGGTGGTTGGGTTTCAATTAACCACACTTCTCAAGAGTGGTCGACCTCAGATTGTACAAGACTACACTCCATTCACATTCATACACATCATCCTCTGAAGTAATACCTTAACGGTAGTTCCGGAGGCTAAATAGATAAAAGAGATGCTTAGGAACAAAAATCCCGTGTTGTGAGGATTTACCTTCATAATGTCTTTTTCTGTGAAGTATACATAATTTATTCAGTTTTACTGATAATTTTATATTATGATAAATGTGCATATTAGTCTTCTACCATTGCAAATGGTCTACCAATTTGCAATGGTCTACCGTTGTAAATTTTCATTAAGTGCAATTACGTTTCAGAATTCTTGGTAGACATCCAAATACTTATACATTCACTAAAAGTTTAGCAGAGCAAATTATTTTGGACAGTTGCAAGGAACTTCCAGTCGTCATTGTTCGTCCATCTGTAGGTCAGTCAAAAAAAAAATTTAATATTAATAAAATATTTTATGTCAGTTAAAAAAATTATGAGAAATGGATTAATTAATTTTAGATTAGTATGGGAAACGAATTTTGATTTCTATTAATCTAATTTGTGGGGGTTTTTAATTTTTTTCTAAATTTTTGTTGATTTTTTTGATTTTTATTTTTAACTTTTTTTTTTAATCTATGTTTTTAATTTAATATTTTGATAATGTTTTATTAAGTGGTTTGTATTTTATCTACATTTCCCCAGATTTTTTAAGTATCCCAATTTTTTATTTAACATTCTATTGACAGGAATTTAACATTTTAACAATGATTTAATGTGTTATTAACTGTAATATTCATGTTTCTATTCAACTTTTTTTATTTTTATTAGAAATTTGCATGATTTTTATGATCATTTTGTATTTTTTTAAGATCTCTTTCAATTTTTTTTTCTTTTCGCTTAAGCTTTCAATTAATTGTCATTGTGTCTGTTTCTAACTCCACAAATTGGAAAAAAAATAAGCATGAATTATGTTTAGTTATATATATTTACCCACTTTGTGTAATGAATATATATATAATAAAAATAAGATATATATAAATTATATAAATAAATATTATATATAATTATAATTTATAATTTAAATATAATATATATAAATAATATATATATAAAATAGGTATTAAAAGATAATAAAAATCGATGGAATTGAAAATGACATGCCTGACCAGGATTCGAACCTGGGACCTTTGGATGAAAGACCAAGACACTACCACTTGCACCACGGAGGCCGACAAATCTATGGAATTATATTTTTTAAATGAGAAATTTATCAAAAAGGGCAAGACACTTAATTTCAATATTATACTTTAAAAACTACTGATGTTTTACATCTTTTAAAGTTCAAAATTGTTTCCATTCATCCCATTCTAGTATAATCATCCAATAAATTATATCACTGGTAATATTAGTTGCATATACCAATTACAAAGTTGATTTTTTTTATTATTTACAGATTATAATTTTACGAATAAAATAACATTTTTGAATTTATTAAATAAAGAAAATTTTGAAGATTCATTTAAAGACCTACTTTCAATATTTATTTTTTTTATTCAACTTCTTTTAAGAAAATGACTTCATTACAAAATTATTTTCTGGTCATCCTGATCACGCATCCTTTCTTTAAAAGCTTACTGTTCATCTAAAAATTGAAATATCTTGATAAATTTCTGTCTAAACCATCCTAAGATTTAATAAAAAAAAAAACATTGGTAAAAGAGTCATTCAGGTGCATCCTGACCCCATAGGGGAAAACTCCCTTCATGTAACAGTTTTGGTCACCACTACACTCCTTCCATATCTAGCCCTTATGATGGGCTTTACTGGTGGTCATCTTCAAAACCTTGGCAAAAAGGCACTTCTTAGCCTTGTTCTTGCCTCAGTCAGGATGCCACCGATGCGAATGTCACATGTGATATTCCATTGGTGTACTACTATCATTAAGAACCCTGAAGAAAACAAAACACATCTAAACTAAGTCTCAAACAAGGTTGAATAACAAAACTAAGGAACCAAAATCCACCATCTACCTGAAAGGTAAAGAGTTAAGTTCAACACGCAATAACAAAGAATATGACAACAACAAACATAAACCATAAAGCAAAAAAACAAAAACGTAACACAACAAAACCAGAAACAGAAAGCGGGAAAGCCCAAGCAGCACCCTAGACCCCCCTCAGCAATCATTTCTTTTGCCAAGTAATTTTTGAATTTCTCCACTCTGCCCCATTTGACTGGTTTCGCCAATTAACATGGAGATCTAACATTGACTTGATAATATCACGCCGACAAATAGTCTCTGTGTGTGTCAACTTGTACTTGGAGCATTCACACAAAACATGATAAACATCCGCATTGTTGACACATTCCTGAATCCACCCGGCCGAACCTCTGCAGCCTTCCCTTAAAGCGCCGTGTCCAGAAAGATATTGTGTCATGTACCTGTTAAGGTTTACCCAAGAGGCGCCCTGCTAACTAACTAACTAATGCCCTGCAACTAACTCCAGGGCGCCAAGAGGTGCCCTGGAAAGAGGTCATGCATATAACATCCGCCCACTACCTCATCCATCAGCAGCATTTTGAGTGGGAATTTGATCTCCAATCGATTTGTTTGTTGCGAAATATGCATTCAAAGTCACATGGGTAGTTAGATTGATTTAGAGTGGGTGCAAGATTTCGTGCTTCCGCGCTGCGGTTATATAGTTTTAGGGCTATGTGTAGGTCAACCTAAGCCTACAGTGAGGGCGTTTGCTGCTGAAGTATCTTACTCTGATGCTAAATGTCGAGGCCTGGCTGATGACCCAGACATATAATCAGTACGAAGGTCAATAAGACGACACCCAGTAAAGCCCCTCAGGGCTAGGAACGGAAGGGGTGGTGTGGTGACTGGAATCGTCACTTGGTGGGTGTCTTCACCTACGGGGTTTGGGATGCCTCATCCATCTGGCCTGCCACAAAGCATTGTCATGGTGTTAAATTTCCCAAATTGTTTTTAGAAGTTAAGTTATCTGACTTCTTGGCGACATAATGTGGTTGCCTTTCAATGCAAGGAATTCTATTGATATCATATGTGTAATCACCAAGATTGCCTTCCGTTAAATCATGCACTAGCCACCCGCCACTGTTAACAATATTAGACGTTGAGCCATCAACAATATATCTTGATAGCTTTTGAATTTTAGTCTATTTGACCAGACCTGCATCGCATATAGTATAATTGCTTCACAGACGCCCTTATACAGGACACTTATGGTCTTAAAATTAAGATCCCAGTCAGGATTGACCACACATTGAATACCAAAGAAAGCACTACAGGCTCAGTCCACAATGTATTGAATGTGCTTCATAATCATTGAAGTGCCAAGATATATTAAAGTTCTAAATAAATAAAATTATAAGCACACATAACTACATATAGACATTCCCATTATACCTAAAAATAGCCGGCCACACAGTCTTGAACTGCCAATAGCTTACTTGCTTTCCATGTTTCTGGAATATGAACACGGGAAAAATAATATTAGTCTGTCACATTTAATATTTATAAAATATGGTTTGTAAAACCATACTTACACTTGACACAAAAAATTACTTTATGTAATGTGTTTATAAAGAATGTATGATTACTCTCTACTTCTCTTTTTAATCAAAATTACTGCTTCACAACATACCATAAATTTAATTAAAGTTCAGCAGCTAGTCCTTTTCTAATTTCTGGGCCGCTGGCTATTAGACAGTGACTTAGATGAACTTCACCATTGAAGAATATTAACACCAGTATTCATATCTATTATACTCAGTAATGTTTATGGCTGTGTTATTTTTTTTTATTAAACATTAATACTGCCTGAAAATCAAATTTCTGATTGCAGTTATAAATTCCATTCATGAACCTTTGCCTGGCTGGGTAGATAACATTAATGGAGTTTTAAGTATCATCGCTGGTATATCCAAAGGAGTACTTAGGGTTTTTTTAGCTGAAGAATTATGCTCATTAGATTATGTTGCTGCAGATTATGCAATCAATAGTCTTATTGCAGCAGCATGGCATAAATCAATACTAAAGAAGTAAGTAATAGTGTAATACTTTTATTTTTTTTTTTTACTCTCTTTTAATGATAGTATTAATTATATTGAACTCTGGTAATGGTGGCATCAAATATGAGCTAAAGCTGTCTGGAATATGAGAGTGTGTTTTGTATTACTTTGTCTTTAACATATACATTAAACTGAATATAAAGTCAAAAAATGTTTTAAAGTCATTTGTAAATCTACTTTTAACATTTAGGGCAGATTAATGAAATTTTCCATTTAATTATCTTGTTTTTTTATACAAAAAACACTTCAAATATCAAGAGTATTTTTAGTTATTTTGCATTATATTACAAAGATATACCAAGCAATGATAATGGCACACAAATAAAAATGATAATTGAATTGTCCAAATAGACTGCAGGAAACTATGTGATGTTTTTGTTTTAAAATCATCTTCCACTTAAGTAATCAGGAAGAAACTTGAGGAATTTTCTTATGAAATAAAGAATAGTTGAAATTTGTGAATTTAGTAAAAATTAAAACTTCATGTACATAAAAAAATACATACACAATGTTATACACAAGTAGAAGACAAAAAAAATATTTGATGCAGAATAAGGAAGTTCATTTTTTCCAATATATTAGAAGCATAATGGAGAGTCTCTCCTGAAAAAAATCATTTCTATCATCCCCCTCCTTACCCCCTTTAAGAAGATAAAGCTAGAAAACAGAATCATTCAAAAAACTATAGCTTTATTTTATTTTTTTGTTTAACCTCCGGAACCACAATTAAGTATATCTTCAGAGGGATGAGATGAATGAATTGTAGCGTGTGTGAAAAATGCCATGCCTCACCGGGATTCGAACCTGGGAGCTCCGTGGCACTACCACTCGTGCCACGGAGGCCAGTAAACCTATAGCTTGGGTAGTATTGACATAATAAAACTGGTGCAAAAACTAAAAGAAAATTAAAAAATTATCTAGTGGGCACTGCACTGAAGATAACTTGCATTTCCTTTATGTATTTTTTTTCTTATAAATTTCATTTTTTTACAAAATATTTTTTTATATTTTGAATTTAGATTGGTACTAAAAATTTCCGGGAAATTCTATGTCATGTACATGTAAGAGCCACTGGAATACAATTTTCTGAATAATTTTTTTTAAAAATCATGAATTTATCTTGATTAGACCTCAAGTTATGATTTTTTTTTGTGTTAACAAATCCTGAATTTGAAAACTTTTGGAAATAATCAAAGTTTCAGGTACTGTTTTACTAATAAAATTTTCTTAAGACTCTCCTGCCCCCTACAACATTCATTCAGCTGATTTCTTGGATTCTTCTCTTTTTAAATGAAGTCTTTGTTTTCATTCTTGGTACTTAGCTGTCTGGATTAATTAGCAGCGTTTTTGGAAACAATATGGACAAGGTAAACATTCAATTACGAATTGCAAACGTACTTGCAATGAAATTTATGAATATACAAGAGTATATTAACAAACACTGTCATCAGGAACATGCAACACACTGAACAAAATCAGTAATTCTTCTACTTGGTATAATCAAATTTTTAATTGGAATAGAAGGGCCGAGTATTTCTGAGTCGGTGACAGAATCACATTATAATTTTTTTTTACTGTCCTAGCGTTTCTTTGCAACTGAGAAAAATGTTTTTTCGTTTTCACAAGATTTTTTTCCGCAAACGAAATTTATTTCCCACTATAAATCTGCAACAAGGCTATTTATTCAGTACTATTATAAACCGAAAAATAATTACTTTTTTGTTTGCTAATTGACCTTAACACCACACAATTTTTACGGTAGTCTCCTATTTACCTTGCGGTATCATAACCTAAAAATTGCATCGGTATGATTCGCTTATAAACCGTCATTAAACTGACAACAAACAAAAACTATTCGATGATATCATCAATAATATCTTATAGTACAAAAACTAACACCAGCAGTTAATAAAATAAACAGATCCACACAACAATTTTATTTAAAAAATCACGAACACTTTCACGTAAACCACAAAAACAAAACAACCATAGCCGCAACTACCTGTATGGTTTCGTTTCTTTTCTACTGCTGTAGTGAACCCTGTAGAATAAAATATGAACTAATAAAAAAAAAAGAACGAGTTTCAAATCAGTTAAAGAATCACTTTCGTAGCGCGTCTTGTTCTCACGACAAATAATTAAACTTTGTGTATTATGACAGGCCAAAACTATACCTGTTTCTATGGTGGGTATGGAAGTTTTAGTTACACCATTAAAAAGAACACATTTTAAACATTCAAAATAAAACAATTTTTTTCTGCAATTTTTTCCCCTACTTACACTTTAAATAAATAAATAGCTTATAAACAGTATGTGCTGATACAAAAATATGGGAGGCAATAGTCTTTCTGATTTATAAAATTGATTTGCTGATGTAAAAAAATATTTAAAAACCTTTTGATTCATAAATATGAAGTTTTATAACTAGAATTAACATGACTCAAAAACATAACATAACATCAAAAATTGACTTCATATTATAAAAAATAATTATGATTTATTTTCTAGAACATTGTTAGACTATGAACTAAATTTGTGACAAACATCTGTCCATCAGTATTGCCTACTTCAATTATCACTGTGGTAGATACTATACTATCTCTATACAAAATATTATAATAAATATTGAAGATTATTTAAAACAATCTATCAAATTGTATGTAACTGTCTTCTAGATGACCTTTTAGGGGCTAATTATGAAGCTCCTTCTCATTTCTCAGTAACCAGTAGTACAGTAGTAGTAATGTTATGATCACCAAAAAAGGAGGTTAGTATACCTCTTTACTATGTAATTTTTTTTCTAATTTATTGTATTTAAGTATGTGGAAATCTTGGTTTTACGCTGTGATAAGATAACATGTTCCCACATGAACAAGTTTATGATGTGTAACATCATCTTGGATGCATAGTATGTTTATATGTTAACTTGAATGTTATTGATCAGTGTTACATATGTTTCTGATTCTAGGTTTATTAATGGTTTTGAATTGTTCTTTATGTAAAATATTAACTATAAGTGTGGATGGAAAACTACTTAAAATGCTAGATGATTTTTTCCTTTTTTTAACTAAATGGATCTATTTATTCTGATTGGTTAATAATTTTATCAAATCAAATCAGAAAAAGAAAAATATGCTATTATAACGATAAAAAAAGGAAACTCAGAATTTTCTGGGTGAATCAAGTTAAGTCATGATAAAAACTTAAGCAGAAACACAGAATTCACAATTAATTACAACATAAAAAAAAATTTGTTGCAAATCCACATTAATTACTTAAATATAAACTCAAAGTAAATGCATTAAGATGCAAAATATAGAAAAATAACTTCAAAGTAATTCACATTTCAGAAGGCATTAATGAAAATTATTTGAACACATATTTATGTACATGCTGAATGAAGATTAATAAAATGTATGGTTTTTAACATTTTTAATTAGTCTTATTTAAAATTCATCAACAGAGTAATATTGTTTCTGTGAAAAAAATCTTTTAATTTTACTTTAAATAAAGTAAATTTACTGGTGGGGAGATCTTTTAACCAGTAATATATTAAAAATGACAACAGAAATAAGTTACGACCTCTCTTTTGTTAAATAGATATATTATATTGAGTTTTTTTTTGTTGCCTGATTTGATGCAGCTCTCCACGATTCCTTATCTAGTGCCAGTCGTTTCATTTTGGTGTACCCCCTACATTCTATATCCCTAACAATTTGTTTTAATATTCCAAACATTGCTGATTTGCATAATTTTTTTCATTTATCTGTTACTTTAATATCAAAGCAACTATTCCAGGATGTCTTAATATGTGGCCTTATAAATCTGTCACTTCTTTTAACTATATTTTTCCAGATGCTTTTTTCTTCATCAATTTGTCGCAATATCTCTTTATTTGTTACTTTATACATCCTTCTCATTTTTAACACTCTCCTATAGCACCACAATTCAAAAGCTTCTAATCTTTTCTTCTCAGGTACTCCGATCGTCAAAGCTTCACTTCCATTCAAAGATATGCTCCAAATACACACCTTCAAAAATGTCTTCCTGATGTTTAAATTAATTTTTGAAGTAAGCAGATGATATTTCTGACTGAAAGCTCGTTTCGCCTGTGCTATTTGGCATTTTATGTTGTGCTCCTGCTTTCTCCATCTTTAGTAATTCTACTTCCAAACAACAAAAATTCTTCTCCCGCCGTAATCTTTTCTCTTTCTATTTTTAGATTCAGTAGTCCAACTATATTATTTCTACTACATTTCACTCATTTCGTTTTGTTCTTGTTTATTTTCATGCTGTTATTTCTCATGTAGCAATTCATCCATGGAATTAATTGTTTCTTCTAAATCTTTTTTACTCTCAGCTAGAATTACTATATCATCAGCAAATCATAGCATCTTTATCTTTTCACCTTTATTAAAAAAAAAAAAAAAATAGATCCTGTTGTGTGGTTTGATAGAAGTAGATATTGTATTGCTTTTCAAGAATAAATGACTGTTTTTTTTTTTTCAATTATTGCTTACTCATAAACACAAGAATAAGTTAACATTTTAAGTTTCTAAATATTGGTTTAAATGATTCATACTTATGGGTGCCAAAATGATCTGATAGTCCATTTTTGCATCTTGAAAAGAAGTACTGACTTTCTGAAAGAGTCCTATGAGATGTGATAATACATGAAAATGGGAGATAAATAATTATGACAACTAAATATTTTATTAAAGAGGATGAAAAGTAAAAAAGAACAATTGATTTTGTTATAAACAGTTAATTTAATTATTCCAAAAAGATATCCCCCTTATAGTTAAGAAAGACTTCAAATTTACTCTATATGTTAATGGTTGCACATGAATAAAGTTTCACATGTTTAGCGTTACGACGATCCCAATCTTTTTACAATTCTAGAAAAATTTTTGTCATCCCTTACTATAAGGATTGGTCATATCAAAAAATTGTTTCAGAAAAAGTTTTAGATAATGTTTATAGGACTAACAACTATTTTAAACTGATTCAATAATATGCATATTAAGGGAGGTGTAATTTTTTTTTTGTCTTCAAACCCCATTCTTTCCACCCCATGGGCCAACAGTCAGTGATCTCAAAAGATTTTATTTAAATACATTTTAGTCCCTTATCCAAAGAATTGTGGGAACTTTAAATAAATTCAATATTTTACTTAATAAGAAAGTTATAGCAATATTTTGTTTTTTGAAAAATATCCCTCATTTCTATCCCCATGCTTCGATTTTTGCCATTAACTAATTCAACCGAGATTTTGGGTTGTTATATTTTATGTATCAATTTGAAAGTGATTGGCACAAAATTAGAGCAGTTATCATGTCCAGAACAGAAAGTGAAATACATATATATAGATCTACATACATATAAAAATGTATACAGAGTGATTCAGGAGGATAGG
>JAAAKQ030147737.1:0-13039 GCA_010016005.3 Zanna intricata
GCGGATGCGCAATCTCTGCACGGACTCCAGGTCCTTACACACCGTGGTTTTCAGGGCTCCCATGCACCGATATACATCAGCACCTCACTACATGCTTGCCATCGCGGGGGGCATGTGGACAGCGGAAAGGTCTCCTTTACACCTGCAATCACTTCGACCTGGCCGCCACATCGCCAACTCTAAAGGTAATCCGTGTAATCCGTATCCGTAATCAGTAAAGTATTTCGTACCTGCAGACGGCCGAGAAATCCAGTCCTTAAGTGCGGCCTATAGATGAAGTTTGGCCGACCAGATCCGATTTCCGAGAAAGTAAAACTCGGGGCCCCGTTAGCCAGCATAAAGAAAAGTACATATGTACAGCTGTTTCCGCCCTGGACGTGGAACGTAGATGGTATATTCCGGACGTGGGGATTATCTACCTCAGGGCAAGGAAGAGTCTTAAGTGATGTTGAAAAGAAAAATCGCACTAACTTTCGACCAAAGTGAATTTGAAGCGTTCCCAAAATGTTTGATGATGAAGAGGATAGGAAGAGATTTTACTAAAATATATCCTCCGGTGATTGCTCGAGGGATCACAGACGCTAATTTTCTGCAGGGGAGGTGTGTACAAGGATTTAGTGAACAGCACAGAAGAGGAAATTGTACATAAACTCTATGGACACGATTTTCTTGATGTCGACGATATCAAAACGGGGAAATTGTACCTTCCATGTTGATCAGTTTACGTTTAACAGACAATTGTATCCCAAAAAAATAAACGCTGGCATTGTAAACTGGATGTTCGTTCATTCATCCCGACTCCATTGCGATGTTTTGGATGTCAGAAATTTTATATATACAGGGGCACTGTGCACTTGGAACAGATCTGTCCTTGTGACCCACTGCATCCGATTGACCCGTGTAGGTATTTACGTCAACTGCCACGACCATCGAAAAATTCTCCGATTTATAAAAAGGAAGTACTTATCCAGGAGGTAAAGACCATTCAGTAGATCAACTACTTCGAAACTAGAACATCGTACTCATCACATCGTGATGTAACTCCTGCAGCTGCCTGTAAACCAAAGAACATATTCTCTGATCTGATCCCAGTTCTAGCAACCGTACTAGAAAGCATCATTCATGACAAATTGAAAATTTCACCAATTAGTGAAACTAGTCCAAAGATGACACAGAAAAAAGCAGATGTCTCCAAACAAAACAGTAAATAAAAATTGAAACGATGAAAGTTAAAATAGAAAATATTCTCTTCCAGGAAATCGCCAAGGAAGGCAACGTGATACTAGTTGATTGTTAATGGAGTTGTTAGTTAATAGAGAATGATGGGCAAGCATCAATGGAGTTCCTAAAAGCTCGGAGGCCTCTAAAAGAGGACGGACTCTTTAGCTGCCCCAACATTTTAGCGAGCATCAAGCATAGACTCTTTCTGTTTATCTGTTTAGCCTTCGGAACTACTGTAAAGTATTACTTCAGATTATCAATTAGGATGATGTAAATGAAGTGAGTCTTGTACAATCTGAGGTTGACTATTCCCGAGAAGTGTGGTTAATTAAAACCCAACCACCAAACAACACAGGCATCCACGATCTAGTATTCAAATCCGTATAAAAATTTTTACCGTTACTAGGATTTGAACCTTAGAATTCTCGACTTCGAAATCAGCTGATTTGCGATGTCGCGTTAACCACTAGACCACCCCGGTGGGCAAGCATAGACTCTGTGCAATGCGTACTGCACCATTCATGTCGGCTGCTGTTTTCAGCAAGTCATTTTCCAAGATTTACTGTGGATATATGAAGATTCTCCCGAAGTCATGCTTCAAACAGAGAGGAAGGGCGTTAACAGGATGGAAAAATGAAAGAAAAAACGATGGCCTACGTGTTAACCTAGATTAACACTTTGGTATTCGTAGGACTATTGATACTTGTATAACGGCACTTTTGCACTAATAGTACTTGTATAATTGTAATTATTGTAAGTTGACAATGAGTTTTAAGAATTTCGGGATTATTCCTTAGTGTGACAATTCCTTAGAAATGAATGTATGTTTTTAAGTGGCAACGACATTCTTGTCATGTTGTTTTGTTTTTGGGATTTTAATACCCTATGATAAATTTATTCGTGGTTGATATGTCTGACAACAGTAATCTTTTGACTAGGTCGCTAGTTATTTTATCATTAAGGGAAAGAATTTTTTTTTCTGGAAAAATGGCAAAAGACCACAGCACGTAACCCCGTAAAAAAAAGAAAATATATTACTATAATTTTAATTCTGATTTTTAGATTGTTTTGTAATATTAACTAAATGATTTTAAATGTTTTTCTCTTTGCCAATTGAAACTGTCGCATTATTATTCGTATAAGAGATTCTGACGTATTTATGCTTTTTAATACAAGTTATTCATTTTGAAGTTTCAGTTCCAGCCCTTTAAGAGTTTTATTTTATAGAAATTATTAATTGTTTTATTGAAAATTACGATATTTTTTTACGTAATATACTTTTATAATGTACATATAAAGATGTTATTTTTTCACTGTTCAGATCAATTCTTTTCGTCGATGTATTAAATATTACATATGTGTCTTAAACATATAATGTGTATCATTTATAATCCATAGAGGTCTATCTATTTTTAAGCAGGATAATTTAAAAAAAATTAAATGACACGTTATGTAAAAAAAATTTAATTTTTTTAAATTCTAATTTTTAAACTCTAATCGATTTACGTTAACAGTTTTCCTTTAAAATTATTTCTATATCTGCCGTATCTATTGATTGTACTTTGTCGTATTAATTTGTTTTGATTTATTTCCCAATCGCCTTCCAGTTTTCATATCAAGTAATGTAACAGTTTTTTGTATTGTTTTGTCACTTCAAAAAAACACTTGTTTAGTAATTTATTTGAAAAATATTTTTCCATCCTAAAGCCATTCATATTTCTGTATTATCTTGTCACTTCATTCGCTATCGTCAAATTATACAACGTTGATGTTTGTATTGTTCCAGTATCTATAAGAGGCGTTTTGTCGTAGTAAAAGTACTGGTATAATATCTTATTGCTTTATTGTAAAAAAAATCGATTGCACACTGAAATTTATATTTTCTTCGCTGTACATTGTCATTCACTTAAAAATTACGCACAAATTCAACTTCTTAGTTATACAGCAGTTGAAAATTTGAGATATTTTAATTTATTGAATTAGTTATTGATATAAGGGATACTGTTTCTAATAAAAAAAAAAAAAAAAAAATTTAATTTGAATTATCTTACTCAATATATTTAATTTTTTTGTTAAATTAATTTATGATCTTTCGTGACAAAAATATACCCGTACTTTCATTAATTTGAACATACAAACAACGTGTATATAAAAATCAATATAATGCTAATTAATTATAGAAAAAAAAATTAATTAATTATAAGGTAAAAAAGTCGTAAAAAAATTCGGCTGACGTATTTGAAAATATAGTTTATTATAACACTGATAAAATTAAAAGTACCTTAATTAACGTAGTAGTACCTACGTTAATAATATTAAAGATAATAAATAATATTAAAAAATAATAATACTTATACATTAAGGGAAGTGAATCTGTGTGGTCTCCATCATACAAGTTTTTGCTTGCAGCTAAGTATATGTCGTTTGTACTCGTGTACAAATGACATATTTTATTAATATTTTTATTTGCGTTTCATTGTTCTATAAGGTAATATAACTTCTGTTGTCGTCCAATCCGAATTAAATTTTATTATTTTTTTTTTATCCCTGTTGACTGTTGAGAATTATTAACTTAATATTTCGCTAAAGTTTTTTATTTTTACTTCTGGTATTAATTTTTAATTTTGTTCGAATTACTTTCACCACTACTTAATTTCTTTCTTAAAATACAAATTTCAGTTCTTAACTGTTAGTGGCTTTTTAAAATGGTATTTTTTAATTTTTTAACCCTGTTATTTTATTTATTGTTTGAATATATTTTTATTCGTAAAATTAGCTATAAATATTGTTTTTCCTCATCGCAGGAACGAAAACGATTAATGTACAGTTAAATGGAAATACATATATATACTTTTACTCGATATTTTATGGTTCTACTTAGGCTAACAATTAGTAATCTTCTATTTTTTAAATTTAATGATATCCTTAGAGGAAATTTAAATGAATTCTTTAAAGTTTGATACTTTCGCTCGCATCGCAGTTCGGTTGACCGGTCTTTAATAAAATGAAGCTCTTGATCTTGTTCTTGGATAGTTCTGCTTCATCTAGGGAAGATAGAATTTCTTGCAATAGAATTATGTATTTATATATAAGAATAAGAGAATGTATATATATTACATTTATTCATATTCGTTTTGTTCTTCTTTCAACCGCGGCTAAAATCTTGCTTGATGGTCAGCTTTTCGCTGTGATTCCTTTTTGTTCGTCAGTCCTCTTCTTGGCTATCCTTGGTTTGTAATCTTTGTCTTTGAAGTTCTTAAATATGACGATTATTTTCCTGAATTTATCTGTATCTTCTATGATGTCTTCTGTGCTCTTCATTTCCTCCAGGTCTTTTTGCGTTTCTTTAACCCAGTTGGTCGATGCTTTCATCTGTGTAAGATGATTGAATATCCTTTTGGTCAATCTGTTGTCGTCCATGCATTTGAGTTGTCCGTAGAATTTTTCGCGTTTCCGAGAGCGTTGAGAAGTCTATTAAAGATTCCATGATGTTCTTCTTAATTATGATTGTTGTGCCTACGACATTTGCTCTTTGCCATCTTTGTGGTTGGTTTCCCTTTGTAGATTCTATAGTTCCCAGAATCCGTTGGTAGTTCGTCTCTGAATCTTATATCTTGTAAAGAAAGATTGTTGATGGAACGTTCGTCTAATGTATCTTTAATTGTCTACGTTGACTTCTTTGTACGAGTGTATTTACGTTATGTCTTCCAAGTAGAAGTTTTTTGGGTCGGATTCTTGTAGAAAAAGATGTTAAAGTTCAGAAAGCTCCGATACTTCTGTAAATGTGGTTCCGAGCTCTCCAGAATCCGATGGCCGAGTTGCACTGTTCATTTTAAATGATGCAGTAAAGGGATTCTTATTGCGGATTACTCCCTGCAGTAGTTAACCAGATTTTTTATTCATCATGCGTAAGTTAAAGTTTGATTTGGGAGGATAGGTCTCCTTACTCTTCATGATTAGAACAGGGGTTGTAAGCCCCAAAACTTATTCCACTTTACTTCAGGGAGGCCTGATGTCCTTCACTTATCCAGTAGAACCATGTGGAGGCTCGAACTCAAGGTCTTAATCCTTTGGAAATTTTTTCCGGGATTTCTTTGCGCCTTTTTCCATTCCAAAATTGGCTTCATACGCGTATGTTTATTATTTATATTCTCGTATAAGCCGATCAGTGTAAAAATCTTGATTTTTTATTTTCTGATTTCGTTCTTGTTAAAATTATCTAAATTTAGAAGATTTATTCTCTCGTTTTACAATCCCTATAATCCGATCCTTTCCTGTTGTTATAGATTTTACTTTTTTGTTATCCATTTTTTAATGATATGAATACTTGAATAGTGGTAACTTGTCATTCAGTACATCCTGCATCCGTGCTAACTTGTGGAACCTTAAGAATTGATGTATTTTTTGTGCGTAATTTAATTGAGGAGGCCCTATCTAAGTATACTGCATATTTAAGGAGGATTTAGGAGGCTCGATTTTGTATGAGACAGCACTTTATCACATAACCACCGAATATGAAAACGGATTTACTTGAATTAGTTTTTGCTTTTCATCCATATATAAAACTTCTAAACCCTTTTTTTTTATTTGTAGATGTTATTGTGTTGGTTAAAAATAAATATATTATTAAACTAAAATATTTTGTACATTTTTTATGCAATTATTTTAAGTGTATATTAAAAATTGATTTTTTTACACGAAAACCCTTTTTCCATAAAAAATTCCATAAATCTCAAAGAATACATTGTTTGAGTTTTTGTTTTGCATTCAGTTAGAGACTTAAAAACCATCTGAATACTTGTGCACAGGAAATAACATTCCGAATACTCTCGGGAAATCCATAGATGCCTTTCGTAAGAATGCAGTAGATCCCTTTCTTTCAACTGTAATTCATTACACCTTAAATATGTTACAGAAAGGAGAAAAAAACAGTTCTTATAGATTTCCATCTACTTTCCCTTTTTATTTCGAGACATGTTTTATTTGCTACATCACTTTTTTAAGGTTATGTATTAACTTATTTGATTTCATTACACGACAGTTTACATGAATTTTTTTCATCAAACTGGGCGTCGAGGTTCTAGAAAATTTTATATGATGTAATCCAAAACTTAAAACAGTATAAGGTAAAAGCTGCATGATAATTTTGTAAAAACTCTCCCTTTCGTTTCTGATTTAATGATGTTTGGTAGTCGACAAGGTTTTATATACTTATTTATAATTGAGGATATTACTGAAAAATACGAAATTTGGAGAAGATGTAAGGCATTTATTCAAGTATGAATTTCTGATGTAAATGGTAGGCAGGGATCTAAGTACATTCTATTTGTTATAGATGTGATTTATTATATTATTATAAATATCTTTAAATTTTTAATAATAATATAAGCTTATTCATCCATTCTTTACTTATTATTTATCTTGAAACATGTATTCTGAACTCTGATCTTAATGTATATAATATTAGAACGAAAATTATTCAGTTAGACAAACTCAGTAATATTAACGTAATTTATCAATAACATTAGTTATTCGCAACAAAATAGATTGAGGGAATCGGTTACAAAAAAGCTTCTTGTCATTTATTCGTGAAACTAAATTATTACCGTTGGTTGTAATATATAAAGGTAGAAATCATATTACAATAGACACCACATGACACATATCTGTACACAAACGGATAAAGTTGTTTTTATTTTTATTTCTCTACATTTGTATTTAATTTACTGCAATATTGGCAGAATAAACTGATAAAACAGACAAACTGAATTTTTGAAATGAAATGTTTGAAAATCATTCAAACAGCGCATTTAATAAAAAAAACTTTATTTGTAATTGAATAATATTTTTCATACATGTTTATATAAAAGAGGAGAAAAATTATAAATTAATAAAATTAGATCTAATGAATAAAATTTAATGGCTAAACTAATTTTAGTTTTAAGAAGTATTGAATTACATTATACTCAATCATTAAAAAATTAAAAAAAAAAAGGAATAAATATGTTGAAAGAAAGTAATGGTTTTTAGTTAAATTTTTTTACCCTTTAATTACAAGTGATCGATAATTACTTAATAATCCTGAAATCGGTTGATATTATCTTTTTTTATTTACCCATTTTTTTTTTTTACATAAACTTTCAACTTCATATGTCTGTGACACATGTTAAAGATCTGATAAAAACGGAACTTTTATCAGAAAATTCCTGATAAAGATTTCCGATAACTTTTATTTAACAATTATGGAACTTTGAGGTCGAAGTTGTTTTCTATGACAGTAATAATATTTATTCACAGTCCTGTAATTATTAGAATTAAAATGTCATTTTTAGGGCAGATTATCTCTTGTATCTCTATGGACTTGCTGCTACCCTAAAATATTATCACCTCACTGCTAAAGTGTAATTTATCCCTTGTTGAACAGAAAACTAATCGCTTGTGTACCTGATATGTAATCTATTATTCTTGAGAATTGGTACTTCGTTTTCGCTAGCATGTAGAGTTTTTAACATTCCATAAATATATTAAAAGTAAATATAATATTGCATCAATTACAGTAATTATAATGAATGTATTTGTTATTGATATTATTTAAAATTTTTTTTTTTCTAAGTTATTCCTTTAATAAAATAAATATTAAGGAACTGATATTTCTAAAAGTCAGTTTGTGATTCATATATCAAAAAATAAAGTACTTCGTTTTTAACAGCGGGTTGCACGTTTATCTTTTTTTAACACGTTTTAGTTTAATTAAATTTTATTGTTATAACTTTTACACACGCAATTATAATTTTCTGAACGAAACAGCAGTTACTTATAACTAATGGCTAATGAAATTATAGTCTGGAAAAAAAAATATACCGGAATGCATATCCATATTATTTTCGCGGAAGTATGTATTATATGGAACATCTGGCGGCTGTTGGACAAGTAAAGCCGATGTAAAAAGCGAGTCGGGTATTAGTACAGTTTGTGTTCGGCCACTGCTGTCGGAGCGATAGGACGCCACCAGAATTTAAAATTTTTAGTCCCCGCCGTTTTGGTCTTGAATATTGTATAAATTGGTGCCGAGTTTCTACGGCCATATCCGGGGTTTTCAGAACACAATAGAGTCCAATCTAGAGTTTTTGAGCGAGTTGGAATTCAGCCCGGGAATGAGAAGCGGTGAGAGGCGCTAACTTCATGTGCCGGGAGGGGAAGGGCGGAACAAAACAACTTTGGATTTTTGCCAGCGATAGCCGACTTTCGCGTTCCTTATGTCTGATTTACCAAAATCCGTCTGGTATCGTATATTAAGCCCTTTGTGTATTAGACATTAATAGGCTCTCCCTTCCTTACAAAAGGGGTCTAATCGAATTTTCTAGATGGCCCTAGGAATTGCAGCTTTATTTCTTTCTAACACAATACGCTGTTGTATTTGATATACTGTTTTCATGACCTTTGCAGCAATACATCTGTCCCCCTCCCCGCCATAATATTTGTTGTACGCTCTTCTTACTTTTCTCCTATTATTTATATTATTTGTGCTTGGATTACTTATTTTATTCTTTTTTTTCTATCGTGTGTTTTATTCTTGTTCGTTTTACGTTTACATTTTGGATTAATCTAATTTAACCAAACATTATTACATAACTTCTAGTTTTATTCGCGTTCTTATTATTTAGTTATGACTGTATTTTATAGAATGCATTCTCTCTTTATCTGTTTAACCTCCAGAAATAGAATGCAGTCTAAAATTTTATTACGTTTACATTAGAGTTCAACTTTTAATTACTTTCAGCATTATTTACTTTATAGCTTGTACTCAATTTTTATGTGTATATTTTTTTTATGTTTCACATTTCTGCTACTTATTCATGTGAATTATGTAAGACGATGGCAAAATTAATGATTTTATTCGTTTACATTACGCTTATTTAATCCTCTTTTTATTTTTATTATATTTTTTAACTTTAGCCTTTAATAACATTGTGGAGTTGAAGAAATAAAAAAAAGGAAGGTATATGTAGGTATGATGATACTTCAATTTAAACTTGGAATAAAAATATGACTTATTCCATGGAATTCATTTTTAAAGTTAGAAGTATTTTGCAAAGTATTATATATACCTGACTGGATAGTAAATTATGGAAATGGAATAAGATTGTTACAGTAATGCTTTGAGATATTTGTCAATTGTAAATTGATCATTTTTAATTTATCCATTACCTTTATATATATATTTTTTTGCGTGTGTGTGCGCGCACGCACGTATAGAATACACTAGTTTTTCAGTTTTATATTTATTTTTATATTTTTTTATTGTTAGTGTAAGGATGATTATTATTGTATTATAATTTATAAAGACGATGAGTAAATTAAAAAAAAAAAAAACGAATGTTTAACGTGTTATCAGTTTATCTAATGTCAGATTATTAGCTTATTTTATGCATAAGTAACCCTTGTTACGCATTATTTTTTTTTTGTAGTGTATTTATTTTTTTGTACTGCATGAAAGGTTCTATGATTACAACCGTTTATGGTCACATACTGATTATATAATAAACTGAACGTAAAATACATTTTTGAAATATTACATTTTTGTATCCATGTTGCCATTGTTTATTCATACGCCTTGGTGTTTCATATAAAACAAGGAAATAAGTTGATTATTTCGATTTTCTCTGTTGAAATATTGTTCAGGAATGACAAATTTAACTTTAATAAAATTTCGAAAGAAAAATATTTATTAAAATTTTTGTTTAATCGTAGCTATGTCTAGTTTTAACTATTTATCAGGTACTTTCGCTGTTTGAAAATTTTTTGTTATTGTTTTCTTGTTCATTATTTACTTTTCGAAAATTTTATTATTGAAAGAGTAAAAATTTTATAATTTGCTAAACCTTTTGTAGGAAACCATTTTTGAAAATTTGGGATATCAGATTTCCATTTGATGATTTTTTTTTTGTTGCAATTATTAGATGCATCAAAAAAGGAGAAATACTTCTATCCGAAATAAAAAAAAAATATTTTTAAATAACTTTCATTTTGTAAATAAAATACTTGGTATTTTTATCATCCTGGGATGGCATTTTCAAATTTTTTGATATACTTAAACATTTCAGTAAAAATTACAAAAAGTTTTAATTTTTCATGGGAACATTTAAGAAGATTCAAACTGAAGCGCCATGTCTTTATATTGGAAACTATTTTTTGTGGATTACTTTTGAATTCTGCCTTTTAGCAAATGATTTCCTTGGAAAAGAATCTAAACAGATTTTTAAAATTTCATTAGTTAAAAAAAATTAAAAGTGAAAAACCTGGGTATGAAACGATTTTTTTTAAATTTTGATTCTTTTACAAACAATAGATAAGAAGTTGTAGAACCGCTAGATAACTCGTTCAGTAAAATGTATGACTTTGAAGGCACAAAAATATTTGTTCAACGTTTGGGACATTGTAACAAACATTGTATTGAAATTGTCTGATTGTGTTTACATTCTACATAAGAAGAATTAATTGTATGCATTGTGGAAAATCTTGGACGTATTATTTATAAATTTCGCAAAGATAATTAATTTGAGTAATTAATAATTATTTTAAATATACATAAACGTAACAACGTAAAGTTTGATGAGGAAGCTTGTTCACAGAACTTTCATGTATAATTATTAATGCTGTACAACTTTTTCACAGTACAGAAACAAACTAATGTAGTGACGTTTTATTTAATTACATAAATTCATTTACCTGTAAAGTACAGTATTTAATACTCGGTAATAATATCAATAGACTAATTATATCTTCCAGTAATATACGTATTATATTTATTGGTGAAAACACAATTACAATCCATTAATGTTAGAAAGGTTTTAATGTTTATCACCATTAGTTTACCAAGTTATTTTTTAAAAAAACTATAATTTGAATTCAACATAAATTAAAGATAATCCAGCATTTTCCGTTGATTTACTCAACTTAAAAAAATTTTTTTTTTTTCATTCTCGCTATTTGTACGCGATACATAATTTTTTTTATGTAAACTTTGATATGAATAGTAGGGTTGATATATCGGTTATTTTAGTTTTATTGATTTTAATTATTAGAGGATCTTTTGTTTTAGATTCGAAGATTTAGCTGATGTTAGGTAATGGAGCGTTCTCTCAGTAGTTATCTATAGTCTATATATATTTATTCTCTTCTGTGGTTTTTTAAGTGAAATTTCTGTCCTTATAAATGTTTCGATTTTATTCCTTTTTTAATTTTTCTCTAACACGCTAACAACTACTTCAATCGGTTTGTAACTGCTACTTTACCCATTATAGTAAAATTAGAAAAAAATCTGTTATTATTGTTTCTATATGAGACTGTTGTTTTATTATTTAATGATTCACTTATCATAACCTATTTTAAGAAAATGGAAAAGTTTTTCAAAAGATTTATCTGATAGATGTCCGTATTATTGTTTACTTAAAAATGAATTTTAAATAATTTATACAAAAAATAATTAATTATTTATGGTAACCGTCACGAATTTCACTGCTTAAAGTTTTAATTTAATCTTACAAAAACCTTTTTAGATTATCTGGTTCTGAATGAATGAAAGTAAATCATTATGATAGCTTTAAAATAGTGTGTACGTAAATCGAGGCGTAATTTGTAATTTTTAGAAAACTTTGTGAAATTATATTTTTATTTTTTTCCCGCAATTATCGAGAGTATTTCCTGTGCTGGTTGATTTTACTTTAACATTCATTTAAATGTTTAAAATTTTGAAGCTGCATAACTCGTTTTTCTTATCTGTTATAATTAGTTAACAGATACTAAAAAAATTATATATTATTATTATTAATAAAAATGTGTTTTTTTTTTTGTAAAAAATATTATAAGCTGTTTGTCTAATTATTTTTGTTTACTATTCTCATCTTGGTTTCGAACAACGAGGAGTGAATATTACCAAAAACAGCCTGAAGATTAAATGTTGTTTCGTATAACATAGATCACTGTAGATTATAAAAATCTTCTTTTATATTCTTTACCACACAGTTCCGTTGTGGGTGACGTTTTTTTTTGGGGGGGGGAATCTTGCTTCTATATTTGGACGGCTGTTCTGTTACCTGTTACCGTGGGGGAACAGCTGAAAATTGTTGATTTATTTCCATCTTGTTAAGAATTCTAAGATCTTTAAAGGAATTGTGTGTTTTCCTCTGATTAAGCTCATTTTTTTACCTCTTAGCTTTTCCTTATTCTTGATATTTTCTTTTCTGTTTTGCTGATATCAATCCAAACCTTATTATTTCTATGCGAGGATACCAGGATCTCTAAATCCATTACATCCTTCATTAAATTTTATTTGGGGCAGTTGTTTATGTATCTAACGAGATAATCTATTTATTGTTAGATATTGCAGGGCATGAAATAGTCTAACTGGTAAATCAGGGCTTGAAAATCTTCTGTGAAATATAATACAACAGATTCAATAATTCTTCCGAATTTCCTTGACTTAAATTTTTATATTCCTTCGGATGTTTTAATTATAATCTTTATTCGGTAATATGAGTATTTTAGGTGCAGTATTGAATAATCCATTATAAATTTCCAGTTATGAATGCTGAAACGAAGAAATTTTCAGAAACATAACAGGTCATTATTATATTTTTTTTAAGAAAAAGATTTTTTAATTTTGATTACGTAATTTTTTTTTTAATTTAGAAAATGTTATTGAAAAAAAATTATATATACATATATATATATATATAAAAAGAGGGATAGAGAGAGAGAGAGAGAGAGAGAGAGAGAGAGAGAGAGAGAGAGAGAGAGAGAGAGAGAGAGAGAGAGA
>JAAAKQ030147759.1:0-13038 GCA_010016005.3 Zanna intricata
ATCCTGGTCAGGCATGGCATTTTTCACACACACTACAATTCATTCATCTCATCCTCTGAAGATATACCTTAACGGTAATTCCGGAGGTTAAACAAAAAAAAATATACTATTTGTATTTACTATTTATATAGGGACTATTATTATGGTCCCTATAATAAACAGAGTGAAGGTGCCGCTTTTAGGGCTGAATATCAGCTTCACTTTTATGGGTTTGTCCTATTGATATGCAAGAATATGTTTGATCTAGTAATAGTGAAGACAATTAGAAACATAACTACACTCTTTCCTGAATCATATTAAGCCTGGTATGAGATATTATTCTTGATGATAGATCATTTTCAGAAATGACTTGTATCTCATGTCGGATCACCTAAAATTGTTGGGTTGTGGCATACAGTTCACATGCCTTACTTTTTCTGATTAAGCATCAATTCTTGTTAACTCTCATCATTGCTTATCTCCATATGCTTCCTTAAAAGTTTCTGTTCAAATTGTTACACTGTTATTACTTTTTCAATATTCTGTTAAGATGGTATTGAAGTATGTGTATTGTTTACTTGTTCAAATTCTTCCCTTGTTTTGTGCAGACATTCATTGGCTTTTTGTTTCTTATCCTCATTACTTTGGTTTTCCTAATGTTAATTTTCATTTTGTGTTTTGTCGTAATGTCTTCTAATTTTGAAATCATCTGTTGAATTAAACTGAACTTCCCTTCTAAAATAAAATCATGTCATCCGTGAACATTTTATAATTTATTTTCTTTTTCTACTGTTTCCATCATACTCCTTTAGAGCACTTTTTACCATATTTTCAACATACATATAAACAATGATAGTGATAAGTAGCAGCCTTTCCTTACTACTCCTCTTCTTACTTATAACCACTCAGTTTATTTTCATAACTGCTTTATAATTCAGGTACAATTCTTTAATAAATGTTTTTTCTTTTCAGTAGATGTTTTTCTTTGGCTTTTTAATATTTACGTTAGTTTATCTGATTTGACATAGGTGAGTGGTTTTTCCATATCTAAAAAACAAGTAAAATATTTACCTCTTTTTGTTCACCTCTCAACAGTAGTTCTTATTAGTATTACATCTATTAGAAACAACTAATTAAATGTTATATTTGAAAAACAGTGCTAATCAAATAGAAGTTTTAATTTTAAACTCCAGTGAAACTTAATTTTTATATACACAGACATAGAAGTGTTTTAAAGTGCTTTAATAGAGAATATGTTTATAAGACTTGGAGGTATAATAATTCTTTGTCTTGGATATCATTGTAATAAGTATTGAATATCATTGTTTATGTTTGACTGTTCTTTTTTGTTTGCAAAGTTCTATTATGCCATTATCTTTCATTTATTACAAAGATTAGCAGCTTAAATAGAATCATCAAACTGAAGTTTTAGAGGTGCTGAAATATTTTAGGTGTAGCTTGAAAATTTAGAGGAGACAAATGAAAAAAAAAGAAAGAGAAGGGTTGTTAAATCTGCCTTTGATCAGGAGTTGACATCTTATGTGAGTGCGTAACTAATCTGACCTAGTAGTTTTTGGTTAAAGAACATAGATTTTATGTAAGTGATTAGTCATTTTAATTATTAATTAATTTTATCCACATATATACCCTAAATGAATTCTCTTTGAATTGTAGGTTGGCAGAAATTGTGGAGGCTCCTTATATCGCACGTAAGTTAGACTGGGTTAACACTATGTGGCCAAATGATATAGATGATGATGATACACAATACAAAAGACCCGAAGTTCAAAAATATTGTTTAATTGGTGTTAAAGATTCTTATACTGATTTCCATGTTGATTTCGGTGGCACATCAGTATGGTATCATGTATTGAAGGTATAGTTGTTATCTGTAATTTGAATATTTATGAAAGATATAAGTTCAGTAATAACTAAAATATATTATGAAACTTTGAAGACTTTTTCTAGTAGCTCTAAACTCTGGTGTTTATATTCTGTAAGATTTAGACTAGTCAATAATTTTTAAAATTAGTAAATTAAAATCTCAGTCAGGCATAGGATTTTTTCTATGCTACATTTCCATATTCTACATACAAGCTTCAAGCTTATGTTGCAAAAGTATCAAGCAAAAAAAAAAAGCAGATATATGAGAGGAGCATTCAGAAAGTTGTCTATCTAGGGATGTTGCGAGTTATGTATTGAGATGTGTTTGATACCTATATGCAGTTCATAATATTGTGTGCTATGACCTAATTGTGATTAAATTTCTTTTACAAATGTTAATGCAGTAATGCAGTAGTCCTTCAAAGTTAGTAACCTGGCTATGATAATGGATTTGCAGAAATTGGAGCATCGATCAGTCATACATTTTCTCACCAAAGAAAGGAAATGTCCAAAGGACATCCATAATAGGATGTTGACTGTATATGGTGATAATGTGCCTTCACTAAACCAACTGGTTTGAAACTCTGGTCCAAACATTTTAAGTGAGGCAGGGAATCCATAGAAGGTGATCTCCACAGCGGAAGACCTGTGGATGCAACCACATCCAACATCTATCAGAAATTGGACAGATTTTTAATGGAAGATAGGCATGTTAGGGTTGTAATATTTGTTACAGAATGTGGGCTATCCGAAGGATCCGTTATAACAATATTTCATGGTCATTTACACATGACAAAAGTCAATTTCTGATGGTTCCCATGAAACCTCACACCACATCAGAAGCTGTGTCGTGTGTAGTTGAGTGCAGAGAACTTTGAAAGTGCAGTTGTTTGAAAGGAAATCTTATGGATTTTTTCGCAGGTTGGTGACACTGGTGATGAAACATGGGTTTATTACTGGGATCCTAAAACCAAACAATCCATACAGTGAAAACTCAAAGGATCCCCAATCCAGCCATTGCCTGGGAAGCTCATGGCCACAATATTTTGGGATAGTGAGGGAATTTTGAGGATTGAATACATGGAGCACAAGCAAACAATTAGTGGTAATGTCTATGCTGAGTATCTTCAGAAGTTATGGGCAGCAATAAAGGAAAAACAGCAAACGAAGCTAACAAAAGGTGTTTTGCAATTGCATGACAATGCTCTAGTCCACTCATCACATGTTGCAAAGCAAACATTGAAGCCATTTGGATTTCAAGAACTTCCTCACTCTCCCTACAGTCCAGCCTAGCCCCCAGTGATTTTTTCCTGTTTGGAAACCTCAAGAAAAATTTTCTAGGCAGACGTTTTCATAATGATGACAAATTAAAAGCAGCTGTTTCAGGGTATTTTGAGGAGCAAGATAAAACATTTTTTTACTCTGACATAACCTCTGTGCAGGCTAATTGGAGCAAGGGTGTAGAAGTGCAAGGAACATATATTGAAAAATAAAAGTGATACACCTCTCCACTACTAATCTTTCTAAGGTAGGTGTAACTTGTTCAAGCCGAATTGACACAGATCTGATCTAGGCGATGGTTGCCAAGCTAGTGTGGGTCTATAATATGCTACTCGTGGAAGACAATATATATGCAGTATAATAAATTTTACAGTATAATTTTTTTTTTTTTTAATAGTAATTTTTTAATTTAACTAATTTATGGTATAGATTTTTTTTTTTTAGTATTTTTTATATGAATGTTTATTCCAGTGAGTTAACAAGTTCACATCATAGATTTTTAAATTACTTTTAGTTTTATACAAAAAAAAAAAAAAAATTATAAATTATAACCGAATAAAACAATACACAAATAATTAGCTAACTTAATTTTAAGTACTTACTAACTAAAATATATATATAGTTATTACCTTGACAAATAGATATTTCTTGTTTCCATTCTTATATTAACTCTCTCTTGGACTATGTATGTGAGATTCATGGTATGGAATCTTTCACTTGAATTTTGGAGCACTGCCACTTATCCATTTGCTCTGAAATTTTGCATACAGGTTTCCTCCTGATGACACATTTTAGTGACATTTTCAAGTCTCTAGGATGCCTCTAAGTTGCAAAGTGAAAAAAAAATGCCCCTTGAACTCACGCAACCTTATGTACATACATATTTTCTTAGTGAAAGATAATCTAGTCTGTTTCGGTAAGTTTGGATCTAAAATTTCACACATTTAAAATACATAATTTTACCAAAACGTATGGCTCTATCTGTTTTAACAACCGGCTGGAGCTAAAAGATAACATGCTATTAATTTTATAAACAAGTGAGC
Source organism: Zanna intricata (assembly GCA_010016005.3). Taxonomy (NCBI): domain Eukaryota; kingdom Metazoa; phylum Arthropoda; class Insecta; order Hemiptera; family Fulgoridae; genus Zanna; species Zanna intricata. The sequence goes on from JAAAKQ030147759.1 coordinate 4,188, forward strand.
CATATATTAGGGTATACATTTGCGACTAGAAATTCTATGCAGTAGTGACCATAAAAGTTTTGGGAAAATTTAGTTCTGTTTAACAGGATCTGAATTTTCAGATGAAAATCACAAATATCTTGAAAACATTGGTCTTAGCGCTCTGAAAAATTTTTCTTATCCCCTAATCAGTTCCCCTCCACTCTCAATGGTACCCATTAGTTGATAATATTTCCAAGTGGCCCTTTGGGCTGTTTGGAAATTGGGGAGGAAGTGCGATGCTGTTGGTGCTACTGTAATATCTGGCAACTGCTTGTTCGATTTTCATGATTCAAATGGTGTATGTATCAGTAGGTTGCTAACTCTTGATAACCTTGATCTTGGTTATCTGGAAATCATTTATACTTAACAGTCATTTCACTTTCATTTTACATAATTCATAATATATTTCATTCATAATGTATTTCATTATGAATTCTGTACTGTAACAAGCACTAGCATAATACAAATAACTAAAGTAAAATACTACAAAGTTGCCAAATGTATAGCTCTTCACTCCCTACTGCATGCTTTAATCTTCTTTTGACAATTCTGATGAACTCTCACTTCCCAAATTGATGATGAGACATTCAATTTTTTGTTCTAGAGGTCCTTGCAGCTTGCTATACTCATCTTAATTTTTTTAACAACTTCGTAAAATTTTATCGAATCCTCGACTGAGAGTTCTATGAACTTTTATGACAAATTTTCATTGTTGCAGCTATTGTAAATTGTATATTTTTGGCTACGACTCGATTCTTAACCCATGCTCATATCATCTCGATGGGATTCAAATTGCGTTGATACGTGGGTAGGCGTAAAACAGGGAATACACCTTCCTCCAATATCCCATTTTTTGATGTGACAATGTTACGTCTAATAAATTGGTGAGAACTGGGAGGCATTCACCGAAATTGCATCCGTTACCCGAAGCTGTAACGCAGGCTTCGAACATTCTTTGTGCATGTTCGGGCCTCTGTTGATCGGAGTGTGCTTGAACATGCTCAGAGTTGGTTCACGCATTCAAATGCTTGGTTACTGTTGCATGTCTTCATTTTGGTTAGTAACATTCCCGACTGAGGACACGTGAGCGAAGTTTGACGTGTGTAAAGCTGATTGTTTGTTGTCGTGAACTGTTTGAAGTGAATTTGTGCGGACAAATTTGCTAAAACATAACAATTTGACCACAAATTATTATTCATAATGTATAAAGTGGTAAATATTATCAAAAATTAATATGTACAAAGATGTTCAATTTATTTTGTTCGATAATTGTGACAGTAACTGTTTCAAACACTAAGTCCGAGAAGACGTTGTCACGTTCAAATCTCGCCACACATCGTAGATGCATGCACCCAATTTAATTTTTTTTTTGTATGTTTTCAGATGATCTTTAATTTTTTTAATTGTCTCATACAACTGAACTTTTGTCAAATTTTCATGGAATGGTAAGCTGCTAGTCCACAGCCAGTCAGTTGTGTAGTTGATGCAGAATAACTAAGCTTTCTTCAGCATTGTGATAAGAAGCATTATCTAAAATACTGTTTACTGGCAAGTTAGGCATTAATTTTTCTCTTATCCACTTTAAAAACATGTTGCAGTTCATCTGAGAATGATAATTACCTGAGGAAGATTTGGCTTTCCATACTGTCAAGCAGATGGGAATGAATCCCATTTCACTACCAGCATAGAAAATTATTATACTTTCTCCTTTTGAAATTGGTACAGCAAAACACTCAGGCATATTTGAAGGTTGCCAACATCTCTGTTGGCATTGAGAACTAAAAATATAAGTTTATCAGCGCAGACGACTGGTTTTCCTTCATCTCAGTCTACGTCTTCTGGGTCTTCTTCAACATTATTCAAATACACAAACCGTTTTTACTGAATGTCATGTTTTTCAATAAAAATTGCCCTGTTATTTTTGATTCTCTAACATTTGAAGTCCATGCTCAACAAAAATGTCCAAAAGCTACTTTTTTGCCCATTAAATACCCCATCACTTTTTAGTTTTGCGGTTTTTTAGTTTCCTTAGAGAAGGCAAGCAGCCCTTATTTAAGTAAAATTTTAACACTTTACATCGTATGGCATTCCGTTCAAACTGTTCAGGTTTGTCACTTCCTTTGTGCGCTTTATTCCTTTGCGAGGGGAACTGAATCTTTTTCAAAAGTTATTTCACCAGTAGTTGTTTAAACTGTTCTTTTTGAGACTCCTGTGGCATATGCAACACTAACTGTAATTAACTATAACTTCTTTGGTGTCGCTAACAAACATTTTATCTGCAACTTCTGCCATGTGATTAAAAATGTTGTGTATAATGTCTTTCCCTCATAAATTAGACAGAATATGCAAAATAATAAAATCAATGTACTACCATAAGAATAGAGCCGACTGCTGATTTACTAATTTAATGCGAATAAATTACTTTTGAAATTTCACTTAAGACTTCTACTACTTCCAAGAACTGAAACTCAATCGAACAATAACCTTAGTTTTTAGATACACACAATTAACTGGACAAGTTTTAACTGCAAATACAGTATAAATAAATTGGAACAGAATCATTTACAAAAACAAGTTAATCTGTGAATGAATCAGGAACGGTTTGTATAAATAGAGATTTAATGTTTCATTTGAATGTTTAGAATAACACATCATTCGGTTAATATTTACACAAATCTTAATAAAGAAGTTTTTCTTATGTATGACTCATAGTCTAGACTAGCGTGCTGTTGTTCACTTCTCCCAGAACAAAGGTCAAAAAGCGTAGCATAAACAGTAGACTTCATCTTTGTGTTTGTTTTGTTTGGATATTTTATAATTATAAAACTGTAAATAAATACATTTTGGGGTAAATACTAATCGTGATCAGCCACTTAGTCTGCTTAATATTGCATAACATATTAGTTTCAGTATCTAATAAAGAAATAAGTTATTAATTTAATAATATATAAACTCAGGATTAAATTAATAATTAATAAATACAAGTACAATTGTATATACAATACAATCATACTGTATATATACTGTCTTTAATCGAGTAGTATTATAAACCCATGCTTGTTACGTAGCAAGATATATAGTTATGCATTTATCAGATCTGTGCCAATTCGGCTTGGACAATCTATTCATAACTTTTTGAGTGTCCCTCATATAATAGCTTTGTACTAAAAAAAATAATAGTTACATTATCTGACACAGATAGCTGCGAAAGTGCTGAGTGTGGAGGTATAAATAAATCAGTAAATGGTGTTGATTTTTTAATAATAATTACTAATTGTAATTATTAATAGTATTAGTAATATATAGTCTACAGCCTAATCAAATTTTTGAAGACTTATGGTAAATTTTAAAATGGTAGCAAAAATGCACATAACTACATAGTGCAATTTGTGTTATTTATTTGCAGTACAAATGGTAATACAAAAATTTTTAAATAAATAAGGGAAAATGAGGATATTTTATATGATATTACATATTTTTATATGTAATAAAATGTTCATGTATTTGTTTATTTGGGTACATCTCTTTGCCAAAGCTTTTCTGTTACAAGTTGCTTATAGTGCTACATAGCAGTAGATATAGAGTTGAGTCTTTTTTTATTCTATTTTGCTTCTATTTAATAGATCATTTGTGTACACATATATTCTAAGTTTTTCTCTATATTAATTATACAACTGCAGTATTGGTATTTATTCTTAAATGTTTTTAGTGTTGGTTTTTAATTTTATATTAATACAAGTTTTTTGCTCTATTTTTTTTTTAAAGGTTTTTTATTTTTATAGGTTTTTTTTATATTTTTGGCAAAACATGTTAGTCTAACATCTGGCCATGAAGTTTTAGTAATAATGTCTAATTTACTTTTTTGTGGGTTTCAAAAGATTTGTTGTATGATTTTGGTTGCATCCTGTCTGTGTGTAAAATGTTCTGTGATTGAAAGCTAGTAGACAGTGTATCTTAGAAAATTGTAATGAGTTGCTGCAGTTTTTACAAATTCACACGCCTACTGGCTTCCTATTGTACTTTTTGAACAGAAATCTAATGTTGTTATTCCATTTTTTGTAATTTTGTTTTGGAAAATAAAGACAAATCAGGTATTCTGTTGTGAAGTTTTTCTGTGATCTGAAAATATTTGTCAACACAAAAATTATTGTTTGTATGCAGAATAACATGATTGTAAAATTGAAAATTACCATTTTTGATCAGTCACAAACTACATTTCTTCTTGAAAGCTAAAAGTTGAATATCCTAAGTGTTCTGAGATTCTTTTCTTCTAGGTCTAATTATCTTGACCGAATCTAAACTAAAGCCAAAACATTCTGATATGTACTCGTAAACCATCTTTTTGTCATTGTGTTTTATTTCTTCTAACTTGAAAAAAATAACACTTTCAATATTGCTTCTATCCTGTAGAAAAAGTCCTCCACAATTCATGTTGATTGCATAATTACTAAATAAATAGATTTATTTACTAATGTGCAAGATAAAAGTAATCTATTTTATGGTTTCCTTTGTAATTTGCACTTGAAAAATTAATGAGTTAGTTAGTTAGAGAACACTACAGGTGTTCAGCTTAAAAGAGGCCTCCATCACTTAGGTCACTCTATAAATAATAGTTTATTGGCAAACACTTACATAATAATTTACAGAAGGTGTTGAAAATGATGTCCACTTCTATGTACTTGTCAACATGTTTGACTATGTTCCTGGCTACTGTTATTAGCTGTACTATTTCCTGGAAGCATTGGTAATGTTTGTCTTCAGTTCATGCAAGGTGTGTGGATTGTTCCTATAAACAATTTCTTTTAAGTAACCTGACAGAAAGAAGTTTGGACTAGTCATTTAAGGAGATCTTAAGATGCAGCAATCCTTTAAAAATGATTCTTCCACCAAAAATGCCCTGTTTCATTTCCATTGTAGAGCGAGCTTTTATGTCAAGTGGTGCTGTCATGGTGCAACAAGCAGTCACACTCATCCTCTTGTACATTCTCTCATTTAAACTGAACATTCTGTTTAAACAAAATTGTTGAAAGTCGTGGTAGGAAATTATGAATCATACTGTCATAATTACCAATTATGATCTTAGTATCTGCAAATACATTACAAAAATAATAATTTAGCTAAAGTAATTAAAAATGTTTTAAATAGTTATTTTATTACTATAATAGCAGGATTTTTCAAAAGTAAAAGAATAAAGGCATGACAATAAATACAACATATATGTTCATATACTCATAAATATCTGTTAAAATCAGAATGAGTTGTGAAAATTATGATTTTTTGTAAAACTATTAGATATTTTTGACGTTTTTTATTCTTGTTATGCATTAATAAGAAGAAATTATTACAATAATATGATAAGAAAATATAAGGCTCTGAAAAAAAGTAACACTTTTATTATTAGACAAAGTTATATTTAAAATGCTGACAATTTGTTTAAAAAAAAAACAGCAATAACAAATTTTGGTTTAAAGAAATTAATATAATTAAAATATTGGAATATAAAGATGCATGTAATGGACTATACAAACGCAGATAATCAATTTAGGATGGTGTGAAAACATTAAGAGTCAAGTAAAATACCATATCCTTATTGAATTACTGACAAATTGTATATTCATTTTAGAACCAGGTCTATATCAGTTGATAATATATTTAAAAAGAGAATTAGTGTAGATATTTATGAAATGATGTATTTGGAATTTAGTGAAGGAGCTTGTGTAGTGTGCTTGTATAAAGATTCACATATGCTGAATTGTTAGGTGATGCGCCTAAAATTTATGGAAGAGCTGACAAAATGGAAATAAAATAGCTGTGGTGGTAGATGATGATGTGACTAAGCATGATTTCAATTTGTTCAAAAGAAAAATGACCATGCACAGGGTGAAAATAGCAAAAGTGATTAGAAAAACTAATACTTGGTGATACAATACCAAAAAAGAAACATGAAAAAAGTGTTGAAACACATTGACATGAACTGATACAAATTAGTGTTATATAAAGACATCATTACCAATTTCATGATCATCTTAATGAGAAGAAAAGTGATCTTCAGGTATAAAAATATAATCGAACACATTGTTGGACAATAAAAAATAAAAGCTAAAGAATCTAATTTTGAACAAACAATCAATAGTTTGGCTAATGATATTATATTTCATAAAAAATTTTAGAAAGATCAACTACCATTATTTATAAATAATTCATATTTATAGGTAGTAAAATAAGTTAGTATTAATATAAAATAAGTTATTGTCATAATAAAATAAGTTACAGAAGTAAAAAGTAGTATTAATAGGTAATAGGTAGTATTATAGGTTGTTACCACATACCTTTAACTCTGCAAACGCCCAGTCAAGGTAAAGTCAGCTGAAATACAATATACGATGCGCATGCACAGGCGGGCACTCCCACCACACAGTATCCACTCACGCATCTACAGCAGCACTACCCCACCAATGTGGACTCTAATAAATGAAGGCTTCCTAGCATGAAACTTTCTAACACAAACTACCGCCTAGAGAAGACCTCGTGGAAGAAGCTGAAAGGAGTTCCCTAGCCAATCCAACGATAGACCATCCCGCCGGAGCAGCAGGCCTGGCCGGCCAGCCGAAGGAGTCGCTGGATGCGGACGCACCATTCCCGCTCCAGCTCGCCGGACTTCCATCGCCCTGGCCAGCGGACGCACCTACGAGAGCCGGTCCAGCATGGGATCGCACGAGGAGAACCGCCTCGGCCGCGCCGGCGAATGATGACCGACGCCGACCCGACAATGCAGGGCTCTGGGGTCTCCACTAACACGCTGTAGTGGGAACCCAACCGCCGCTGAGGGAAAGCCCGGTCGGATTTCAACAGATGAGCCGCAATTCCCCGACTGCAGTCGAGTAAATTTCGCCGGAGACCATTTCCCGGATCCAACAGTTCTTCTCAGGGCTACCACGAGGTTAACATCAACAATGACACAAATGGCCCTTTTCATGACCACCAAAAAATGTTGAGGTTCCACTGTCGTCGAAGCCGTTCGGCAATAAGTGGCGCCCAACGTGGGGCACAGTCGTCTGGACGAGAAGACTGGACACAGCCACCGCTCTACCGACCACGTCAGCCGACAGATCTACACACAAGGTGCCCAATGACATCATCATGATGTGGGCATCCGTGCAGCATTTCCGCCGGTGATCACACCAACCTTCAGCGGCCTGTCACATGAGGACGCAGAATTGTTCCTCTCTCGTTTACAAACTCAACTACAGCAAGATCCATCAGACCTCGATCCGTATGCACCCGCCTAGACGGGGGGTGGGGAATTGTTACCACACGCCTTTAACTCGGCAAATGCCTGGTCGAGGTAAAGTCTGCTGGAATACAGTATACGATGCGTATGCACAGGTGGGCACTCCCGCCACACGGCATCTGCTCACGCATCTACAGCAGCACTACCCCCACCACTGTGGGCTCTAATAAATGAAGGCTTCCTAGCATGAAACTTCATTCTAACACCAACTATTGCCTAGAGAAGACCTCAGGGAAGAAGAAGATGGAAGAAGCTGAAAGGTGTTCCCTAGCTGATCCAACGCTAGACCACCCCACCGGAGCAGCAGGCCTGACGAGCCGCCACTCCCTGGCTGCAGCCGAGTAAACTTCACTGGAGACCATCTCCCAGATCCAACATCTCTTCTTAGAGCTAACAACAACAGCCCTTCTCAGGGCTATCACGAGGTTAAGATCTACAAAGACACAAACGGCCCTTTTCAGGGCCATCAAAAAAATGTTGAGGTTCCACTGTTGTCAAAGCCGTTCAGCGACAAGGTATTAATAGGTAATATTTTTTGTTGTACTTTGTAATGAAGATATTTGGCAGTGGTTTGACTAGTTTAAATATATTATAAATAAATAGACAACTGCTAGAGGGATGTTGTTGTCACATAATTATTCAAAATATTATACAAACTGTATGCATAATGCAAAAGACAAGCTTGGCATCTTTATCACTGTTATGCATTAAATGTGTAAGCTGTATCTGTAGTAAGTATTGAATTGAATGTAGGAAAATTATTATTCAGATTATTCTTACTTTTTTTTAAAGTTTATCTTTTTTCTTATCACAAGTGGTTTTGCAATATGTTTATCAGTTATAATTTCATTAACACGTTTATTGCTCATCTGGAGACCTTAGGAACTGACTGAAGACTGAGACATATACAAATGAATGGTGGAATGGGCCACCAGCATCATTTGACCATCCTCCCAAGATCTGCAATGTGACGCTGGTTGTACATTCGCAGTTAATGTGTTAAGAATTCTTCTTTATTGTAATTTTTTTTCAGTTGCATACAAATATTTTTGTTTTAATAAATATACTTGTTTGCTAAAACGGCACATATTATGAAAGTGCTTATGATAAAAAAAAACCACTAAAATAAAAGTAAATATAATATATATATATTGTGTGTGTGTGTGCATGCGTGTGTGTGTGTGTGTGTAACAGATATATCAGATAATAAGAAATCTTATATATCAGATTTATTTTTTTTATAAAGGGGCTATATATATATATATATAAATGGGTGAATTTTCCAATTAATTACAAATTAAAGCGGATATATCAGATTAATTTTTTTATAAAGACATGCACACACACAACACACACACACACACACACGCACGCACACAGATATATATATATATATATATTCAATAATAAAAAGTTAACCACCAATATAATAACAGAAAAACCTAAAAAAAAGTAATAAAAGTTTTTTTTTTTTTTTTTTTGTTTTACCTCCGGAACCACCGTTAGGTTATATCTTCAGAGGATGAGATGAATGAATTG
>JAAAKQ030147770.1:0-13038 GCA_010016005.3 Zanna intricata
TCTTCAGAGGATGAGATGAATGAATTGTAGCATATGTGAAAAATGCCATGCCTGACCAGGATTCGAACCCGGGACCTCTGAATGAAAGGCCGAGATGCTACCACTTGCACCACGGAGGCCAGCTTTAATCATTGCTTAATCCATGCTTAAAAATCAAATGGTTTCAATCTGCTCACTGAATAATTTGTTTTTTAGTCTTCAAACAGTACATATACTGAGATTTTTCATTTAATTAATTTACTTTAAATTCCCTTCATGTGTCTTCATATTTATATTCAATCTATTTAACTTCATTATCAATAGTTTTAAAAATATATGATTCTTTTTCATTCTTAGGTAATTAATTTTAAATATAAAGTTTTTGAAAACTTGTAAAACTAAAATATAATAGTTTTTCAGTTTATTAAAAACTTCTTTTTTTTTAATCCGTGTTTATAACTTTATTAAAACCAAATGCTAAAAATTTAAGAATTTGTTAGAAACCTCATTGATGAATATTTATTTAAATTTACTTGAATAGATACAAATCTATACAATACGACAATACACATACCTGTGTAACAAAAAGCTAAAGATAAAGATAATAAATCATTTTTAATAATACATCAAGCCTGCTCTCAAAAGTAAATACTTGTGCCAAGAGAAAGAGTAATGATAAACATAGAGTAATCAAATCAAAAGTTTTATAAAAATCATAATTTACATGGAAAGCAATATTATTTAAATACCATTCAAAATAGAAAGGAAACAATTTATATTATCATATTTATCTTAAACAATACATATACCATATAATAAACAATATAATAAAATATTCTTATTAAAACTTTGGGGGGGGGGGAAATACCCAAATTAAAATAATTAATATATACTGTTAAAATTATAGTCATCATTTATTAAAAAAAATCCTTTAAATATCTCTTTAAGGAGCGAATGGAAACAAAAAACCTTAACCAATATCAAACACTAATAACAATTGACTAGCTGTATTTTACAAACCTCTCCTAAAGAGAACAGTAAGAGTTGTGCAAATATTACTTATCAAAGAATGTGTAATAATATAGGAATGATTATAATAGAATTTATTTAAACATTGATTTTTATAAACAATTAATAATGCACTTTTAATATATACCTTTTTAAGATTATCAAATTTAAATAAGTAATAAAGAAAATTACTAGGAAAAATATGTGATTTAACAAGAAAGGTCTTTAATAAGGAGTTAATAATAATAACCAACAACAGCTGAAATACATAGTCAAACATATTTCCCCAAATCAGGGGCATATGAGATTGATGCTGAACAAATGCACAACAAACCATTCTAAACTAGGTATAAGAAAAAATATGCCTAAGAATTCTGAATGTGTAAAAGAGCTTTCTTAACCAAATTATTTACATGGATGTTAAACTTCAGCTTACAATCAAAATCTATCCCAAGATACTGAAGAACAGAATTAATTAACAAGCATTTGCACACTACAATTACAAGTATTCATATTAAGCTTGCAGCAATCATACTTATTATAATAATAATAATAATTTATCATTTTTTTATCATATTTTATTATTAACAATTTTCTCTTGTTAGATGTAAGGAAGAGATTGCATAGAAATGACATGGAGACATTATTATCATTCTTCATATAAGTGGTTAATGAATATTTATACTGTGAATATGTATCATTTAAAATATTTTTTTTTGACATGTCATTAATATAAATGAAAGAAAAAACGCTGTTATATCCTTTCCATTTAAAGTAAATGTTACCAAAAATATTTCGAATGAAAATATCATAATTTTATAATCTGGTATACCAAGTGTTCATAAAAGAACTCCATGGTTTCAAACAAATATAGTTTTTATTCTTTGAAAAAAAGGGAACAGAAAGTGTAATGCAAACAATGCATCATAAATTTAATTCATTTCAGTTGGAGAATGTTAAAAAAGTTACTGTAAATGTGTATTTCAATTTTATAAAATTTCTATTTAGTATTTCATTATATTGGTTACTTTTATTATATGTTTAGGTGATCCAAAATAAATCATAAAATTTAAGTTACAAAATTATTATTAATGAAGTATTATTCAATTAAAAAAAAATACGTACAGAAAATTAAATGTCAGAATTATGCAATTTTCATTATTTCTAAATTCAATTAAAAATTTTCTATTATGACAAAATCTTTCCTAATCCTTAGTCAGAATTATAGGAGAAAGCTTCTGAAGTTTTTTTTTAGATAAAGGAGAAATAATTTTAATTTGGTATTTTTTTATAAGACTAATTAAATCATTAAACTTTTGAAGATAACAATTTTTTTTTCAGGACTGAAAAATAAATAAAATCTGATTAAACTAAATAGAAATTGTTTTTATGATGTCTAATCATTTCTAATATTTTTTTAATTTCTTCACTTATTTAGAACATTTAATTATACATATTAGTCAAACATTAAAAAGTTTTATTATTTCAATAATTATCTTAGAAGAAATGCAGTCAGAACAATTAAATATTTAGATTTATATGAACAAGAAAAACAATAAAAAAAAATTTAATTTATGCACTTTAAGTATTTATCAAGGTTAATAGGTTCTAATAGGTTAATAGGTTTCAAAATAACTATCAAGTTAAATTAAAAATCATATTAAAAAAAGGATTACAGACTATTATGAAACTGTACTGTTGAAATGGAAAGCTTAATTCAACAGCAAAAGAATACCTAATATTAATTTATTAAAAAGGTGTTTATATTGATTATTTGGAATGTGTCATTTTTTAAATTAATTACATAACATTTAAAGGCAGATGGACAAAGAAACTTCTAGCATCTACACTAATAGGCAATCAATTTTTAAATTTACAGCCAACTTATTTCTTCCTTTGAAATCAAATATAAATTAACTGCTCAATTCATAACAATAACCAAAATGATAATCGTTTTTATTATTCATTTTCCATGTAATTTATTTAAATTTCAACTGTTTAAAAAGTCCCAGCTCATCACATTTTTATGTTACCTTATCATTAATTGCAAAATTTGTACCATAATTTAGTATTTTCGCTACATCACAGTTTGACATGGTTGTGTTTTTAAAATGTTATTTATTTTCAAAATGTCAAGCTTTTTCACAGGTTTCATGAAAAATTTTCACCATATAAATCTTGTTATGTTTGTATTTAAAGATTTTGTATTTAAAACACAAGGCAAAAACGTAAAACATTTTTTTATATTTCAGTAGTGAAATTAGGAATAAGATAAAAATTGGGCTCATATTTGTTGTCTGAGCTACAATGTGACTAGTACAGAAATTTTCACAGAACATTTTTAGAACCTTCGTTTAAAGTTCTGTAAAGTTTCAATAGAATTAGTGGGGGAATGGATAAGTAATAATAAATCAATAGCGTATACCTCTTCATGGGTCACATTGTATATAACATGAGTAATTATGGTACCAACAGACAAGCTAGTTTATTTTACATAGCATATAATACTTAAGTAAAAAAAAAAGAAAAAAGTTTACTAACCCTTTGATATCTCTTCATATAATTTGCTACTGCTTTTTCAGCACAAGTTTGATCAGCTGCGCAACGAATATATGCTGTAAATGAAATGTAAAAAATTATTTTTGTTTTTATTTTTCATGCAAGAAAAATAAATAAATTAAAAATATCAACTGAATTGAAACATTCTGCTAACCATTTGTTAAAAACTCTCTAGTTGAAATAAGTAATAAACCCATCCATATTCATTTTAATAAGGCTAGTAAAGAATTTAAGTTGCTACTGGAAAAATTACTGAATGTTAACAAAACAGTATATGCTAACTAGAGTAAGCTTATTTCATTCTACAATACAGATAATTAAATAATGTTATAGGTACAACTTATCAGTCACAAATAATTGTTAATTCAAGAGTACAGAAAACAAAAAATGGAACAATCAGTTCACACCAGTTTACATTTAGAAGTTAAATGTAATGTAAATGACCAAAGTTAAATTAATGACTGGATTATCGTAAAGACCACTTTTGGGGAACAGTCATTTAATAGAATCTCCCAATCATTAGTCTCCAGGATAAGTCGGTCACAAAATCTACTTAGCATTATTATCCCACAGACTGAGGTATTTTACCCGCATCAATTTCTAATTTGTAAACATTATAATCTGCTTCTCAACACTGGTATGGTTATTTTCATAAACCCTTTTATTTATTTATACAGTAACACAGGCTGATCCCAATATCAATTTCCAATGGAAGTAATGAATTCTGTAGCATGTGAGAATTTCTGTACCTAACCAGGACTTGAGTTGGCCTCCGTGGCCGAGTGGTAGTGTCTCGGCCTTTCAATTGGAGGTCTCGGGTTTAAATCCTGGTCAGACATGGCATTTTTCACACACTCTACAATTCATTCATCTCATCCCTCTCAAGATATACTTAATTGTGGTTCCGGAGGTTAAACAAAAAAGAAAAAAAATACCAGGACTTGTATCTAGAACCTGAGGATGAAAGGCAGAGGCACTACCACTTTGCTGTGGAAACTGGTAAATTCAGCATTGTATTAAAAATGAAGAATTCTTTTTGGGTCAACACATTCTGGCTGGGAGGATTCTTGCAAGTTAGTATTGAAGAGAGGAAGGATTGATGGAGAACAGGATATTTCCACAAACTGGGATAAATCAGAGTTAGGAACTTGAATCTTAAACTTTTATCATGCCTCTACCCTGGTGTGTAGCCTGGTATAGAAAATTTTTACAATTTTGAGTATTGAAAAAAATGAAATACTTGGCCCATCTTTGTACATAATCTTCAAATTCTGTGAGAATACTACTGTGAGGATTTAATAATATCATGAAAGTTTAAATTTATCTTAGGTTTCCACAAAATTTGGGTGTTTAATCTAGTAATTTAAATCAGTTTTTTTTTTATTACATCATTTTATTTCACTGATATAATTAACTTAGTCATTAATACTGTATAAATATTACCTCCTTCTGAATAGGGATCATCATTGGTAATAACTGGCCTGTAAGCATCAATCCAGAAAGGCTGCGTAATGCGGAATGGACCACAAGCACCCGCCTCGTCACACCCAAGAGTTTGGTCGCAGTTTGAGATGGCTACACAGATGCAGTGTATACACTTACTTGATATTACTTCTGTAAAATATAGGTTAATAGTTATTGTTAAAAATTAACAATCTTGGAATTAGATTCTAAATATAACTAAAAATTAATTTCAGCTATTTAACGTTTAAAGTATCTTAAATATTTTAAAAATATTATAAAAGAATTGCAAACCCTAGCTACAAAGGGATTTCCCTTTGAAAGATTACTACTTTTAAAGTATAGAGTAGAGTATTAAAGTATGTAAGTAAGCAAGTAAAAACATATGTAAAAAAAAAATTATTGTGCTCGTTGATAAATACTAAGATACAGAACCCTTGATAATTGTATCTCTCATTGACCAACTGTAACCAAAATTACTTGGCATCGATGACCTATATTCAGTAATCATATAAAATTTCATAAAAATTTGTAATCAAGTCTAAAGATATCAAGAAAACCAATAACTGATTGAAATCTTCCAAATGAAAGGACATACTAATTAGAATTATCTAATTATTACAAGAATCTGTCTTTGAGTTCACAAACAACAATAAAGGAAAAAAGGATTTTTGCCTCCTCCTTTCTTTACTGGGGGGTTTGAATAAGATTGATCAGAAAGTATTTTATCTACCTAAGAGGCATTAAATTATATGGAAAAATTTTCCAAATCAATCTTCCTCATTGTGATGAAAGTTAAATGGCAGCAGTAATACAACAAACTAGATAACCAGGAAAGTAAAAATAAAAAATAAATTTTAATTTACTGATATTACAATATTTTTTTATGTTAAAAGTACAGGTGAAAATAAAGCATAACATTTTTGTGTCTTTATTTAAGAATCTAGCACTGCATCAGTTATAAGATCTACACCATAACATGTCCTAAAATCCATTATGTTCATGCTATAAATTAGGCATATGAAGATGGAAGATGGACAAAAGCCTACCAGCAAAAAAAAAACTGCCAACTAGCTTTTAAAATTCATCTTACATTCATTTTCATTGCGATGTCTGATTTTATTTTTTTAAGACCACTTCTGCTACATCTCTTCACAACTCATCCTGTCATGATCGTTTACATATAGTTGGAAAACAACATCTGTCTGCTATCCAAGACTGTATAATCATTAATGTAAATCTTATGAAAAAAAATTAATCTCTTGGGAACTTCATACTCATCCTTCCATCAGACTCAACATGAGAGTAATGTTACATTCAAAAGTTGAATTAAATTAAACATTTGATAACTGCTTTTTCTTAGAATTTCCTTCTCTTTCAATTTTATTTCATTCATTTTTTCAAAAATCATACCTATGATAAAATATTTCTAAATCAATTATATGGTGTTGTTTACTTTCAAAAATGTCTAATGAGTTCAGACCTGACCAGATATTTGGGCATCATTAAAATTCTATTCATATCACTTGTTAATAATATTTATGCAGTTGACAATAAAAAATAAAATTTGTGTCTGTTAAAAACTTTCAATCGCTTGTATAAATATTGTAATTACATATGAGGTATCAATATTTAAATTAACCAATATAAATAATAACCATATGTAATATAATTATTACTTGTGTATTTCACATAAGTTTTAATTAATTTCATATTGTTTTAAATACGCTTATATATATATATATTAGCATATATATACATAATTTAGTTCTTAATCATTCTCTCCTCACAACCTTATTGTAAGCTTTTGTCTAACCAGTTTTTTTTATAGTCCATCTGTTTAATTAAATTTGTTTGTTAAAAATATTGTTGACTATAATCAACTATTAAAAAAAAATCATATTTATTACTTTAATTCAATGAATATCATTTCAATTCAATGAATATGTCATTAATGACATATTCTTTCAGTAAATTTTCATTCACTCATTAGTCCAATTTATTTTTATGGTTTTTTAAATTAAACTAAGTTCTTACTTTGTCCTGAAATTTGAATACTCACTAGCATGTATTCTATATTCTATTTTGTGTTCTATAAATAAAAATTTTCCTATTCTATAAAGCTTGCATCACCATAGTGGTAAAAGAAACCATCATAGCATATAATTATGTAGCAGTTTAAGTAGGAGACTGTTAAATCCTGATGTTGAACTGGGTCTGCAGCAATTGCAAAAAAAAGCTAGTAATATAATGGCTTTACTAAACAGGATATTTAGCTTCAAGTCTGCAAATCTGGATTTGTTGTAACAAGATTTATAGTTATATTTTTTGCCACACTGACAATGCCAAAATTACTAACAAAACATAGATAAAGGAATCTCCATAACCAGTAATCAATCTTACCTAAAGTTTTTTTGTTCAATATTAACAAGATTTACTGAGAAAACAGTTGAATATGTTGTCCTATTATCACTAATGTTCACTTACCTTGTTGGAAACTAATGAAGACTGATTAAAATTGTACGAAGATTATGTTGAAAAGTTAATTGTATAATTTCAAAACTTGATCATCATTATTTTATTATTATAGTTAGTATATTGTAGAATGGAAAATTCTGGTATGAAGAACTTTGAATCCAACATTTTTTATGAAGATCCAGTTTAGCTCAGAAAGCTGGGAAAAAATGACTGGAAAAACTTAATTATGCCTGAGATGGTTAGATCTTATAGAGGATCTACCAATCTAAATACAGTCTACTAGAAAGATGTTAGCCTTTGTTAAACAATTTGGAATTTGAACAGAAGTGTGTGAACAGCTACACACTATTAATGTAAATAAACATAGGTTGACTTAATAAAAACAGTGAGATAGACATCATAATTAAATACTTACAACACTTAACTATATTCCCCTATGAAGTACAATATATTTCTTGGGCTCTCTCTAAAAATCACAAGTTTTCAAGAATCAAAAATGGACTTAGTAATTATGGTTTGGCATCCATAAATATGAATTATGTAACTCTAAAAGTAGAAAGTTTAAAATGTTAGTTTATCCATATATTTATGAGTATGCAATATTTGAAAAAAAAAGAACAATCACTTATTTTTTTAAAAAATAACAATACTCATTGCTACCAAACCAGACAATGGAATTTTCATTGTGTAATTTAACACAATAGTTTGGCTTAAGAGAAGGGCCTTACTATGTATGCTACCATCGCCATTTTTAATAAATGGTGACAACACCCATTTAGAACAGAAGGTAAGAACCTTCTATTCTGGGATTCAAATCTCGACTGGCATTGTTATTTGGCTTGCCTGTGCATGCGTATTCTGCTGCCCTTGAGAGTATGCAGAACAGATCTTAGACTTTCTCTTTTAGAGCTATAGCGCTATCTAGACGGGAAAGTAAAAATATCAATATACATCTCTACGAATCAAACAATTGTTTCTGTATAAAGAGTGCCACTCGTAAATTTGCCAGTACAGGAAAGTTTGATTTTGTATTATATCAGACCGCAAAAAAGATCCATAGCCACAGGCGGCTGGCTATTTGATGATGCTATGAAATATGAACATTCGTTTCTATGTTTGTATTTAGAAGAAGCAATCTTACCTTTTCCATATCAAATGTTTAACTCTTGTCCGTGAATTAAATTTTTAGCGGCTTTCTGTATGTTTGTTTAAGAACATCCAGAAGTAAGGAAAAAGCATTTTCGTGCGGTATGATATTTATAATGTAGGTTACATTTTTTATAGGATTATAATTTGTTAATAACAAATCAATTAAAATGAAAGAGAATTGAGGAAAAGAATCTAATCAAATAATTCTAATATCTATGAAATAATTTAATATATGAACTTTTGAACAATTTAACATTAAATAGTTGAAATATCATCGTTCAATTTTATTCATTGAAATAGTTCAATTTTGATATTTCTACATGTCCGTAATTATAAAGACTTAACAAACTGCAACAGCTGTGTCCATCACCACACACTATTTAAGGAATATAAGATAAAAGATAAGATATTTTATGAGATAAAATATTCAATAATAAATATGATAAATAATGAATATTATTGTTGAAATAAAACATAGTTCAGAACTTAAGTTAAAACAGATTTTCTGTAAAAGAACAATTTATTTCTCCCAAAATTAGTACCGGAACGGCGTTCCAGCCTAGTGCATCCTTTTGTTTGTATAACTAAACATAATACTTCAGCTTACAAGAAAGGGTCTTACTTTATCTATGTTTTCAATTCCTCTATTTCATAATAGTAGAGAAATTGAAAAGAATGTTAATATTTGAAAGCTCCTAGGAGGACTGTTTCCTGTAGTAGGAATATGTACGCTATTTCTGAAGTCTAATCATTTTGATGCTTTGGTGGAACACATGCTTCAAGGATGAAGATAGTGGAACAAGACGCTCCAATGTTTGTTTAATTTGCTTCAATCGTTCCTCTCCCGTCTTTTAGGAACCAAAGAGAGAGAGGTGACAGCATGGGGAGAAGAGTAGGAACTGGTGGACAGAAATCTCTTGGTCTGTCGGAGTGACGCAGACACGTTTGCAATCAGTCATCGTCGGATAGTAGATAATTGTAATTTTAGTATTAAGGTATTCAAATGTGTAATTCATTTCTACTGTATATATAATTTTGGTAATTAACTTGTGTAAATAATTCGTGTTTTATGATTTTGTATGTATTTCTTGTATGTTGACGTGTAATCTACTTGTGATACAAATATATTGACAAACAAGGTTGGGGTCACATGACCGCTGTAGACATGGAGTGTTATTGTAGTGGAAATTATTTTTCTTGTGTCATTAAATCTGAAGTTAAGAAATGGGCTGTATGATTTCATTATGATGTATTTAAAAAAAATAAAACGCGGAGGGGCATAAAAAAATAATGTATGCCCGGATTGAATTGTGGCGACTTGTAGGGCCAGGGAGGCAGCCCAATTGCTGAGGATACCTTGGGCCAGGGCATACGCAAGAATGCCCTGGGTCAGGGTACCCAGGGGGTGTCAAAGCTCCTTAATAAAACGCCATGCTTCTCATCCTATTAAATATTTATTACACTTATTTATATATATATATATATATATATTCTCGTTTTAAGTATATCAATTCTTGGACTTCCCTAAAAAGTCAGAATGAGTTTTTAAGAATCAAAATTGAGTTTTAACATTATTGTTTGATCAAATAATTAGTAATCTATTTGTACGAATCTAAAAAAATTATACATGTTAATTTACCTATGTATTTATATTTATTATAATGCAATCTTTGCTAAAAAGAATAATTTATCAGTTATTCTTAGAATAATAACAGTATCTACTCCTTGTATTCAACTAGACATTACATACTGTTTTGATGTAACTCAACACAATTTTTCCTTATAATGTTTCCATTGGCATTTTAATAAATTGCTGAATCATTTTAAAACATTTTATCAATTTGCATAAAATAAAATAAAAATATTCTCTTTTACTAGAGGCAATATTCAACAATATTTACCGACACATGATTTTTTTTTTAATTTTTAAATAATACTAACTAAAAAATTTAAAAAAAAAACCTGTATATTTTGCATTTTGTTCAACTGTAAATAAATAAATTCTAAAGTATTTGTTTGCTTTTTTCATCTTAACATTATTTCAAGAATTTAAATTATCAATGCGGATTTTAATCATATTTATTTTTAACTTTTATCATTTAATCGTTTTTTTTTTTTTTGTGATGCTACTCTGATGTTTTACTACGAGTTTTTCTTGAACCATCAACGAAAATCTTGTGGAGTTCCATTTTACCGAATGTTCGAAGGAAAGAACGGTATTACTTTCGGTCATATAGTTTTGTTGGGAGGGGGAGAGGTGAAATTAAATTTTCTTCACGTTTTGAGGTACGAGAATTACGAAAATACCATTCATTTAAAATGAAATTTCCTTATACATACATATATATATATATATATATATGTATGTATATATATATATATTTAGGCCTATTTATAAAATTTGTGACTCAAAAATCTCCAAAACTATTCAATCAATTTCAATGAAATTTTTAGTGTATCACTACACAACTTAATGAAGTTGTGCTGGTGATAATTTGTTAAAGATCAGTTAAGTCGTTCTTGAGTTACGGTCCATTTAAGGTCGACAGCAAATAAGATAACCTCAAATCTGCTCATTAATCGAACGTATGTATTATGCGTTGGAAATCAGCGCGTTTCTGAATGCGAAATAGTTTGGGCGTTGGAAGCAAAAAGTCAGTCTTCTTACGCATAATTGCGCAAGATTTTTTTTATGTATGGAGTAATATATTTGGCAATTTTTTTTTACGAAATCTATATCTATATAATTTTTTACAGATCAGAATAGAATTTATTTATTTATTTTTCTGGGAGTCAAAATTTGTTTGCTTTTTTTTAAAAAGAATTTCAAAATATTTAAAAATTATTATTTTTAATTAAGGAATAAAATATTTACGTTGATTAAAATGTAAAATAATACTTTTTAAATAATTCAGTTTACTTCATATTTATCCATTACGAAAATAAAGAAAAATGTTTTTATTTTAATGAGATTATACCCTTTTATGAAAATAATTTTTTATTTATTTGTTATAAATGCAAGTGTAAAATATGACTACATACCATCGCTGCTAGTTGAAGGTTCAGTAAAGAATCCGAAGATAAGAATTATCGCTAAAGAACGCATCTTTGTATTATCAACGTTACGTTAACGAGCAAATTGAATACAACATTTTCTGCAGTAGCTTTTATTAGGTGTTATGACGACGCCATTGTAACTTAAATTACGTATTTAAACAATTAATTATCTATTTCATTATTTTAGATTGTATGCATATCAGCGGAGTATTTGTATTAATTTGTATTAACAATTATGTATAATGAACTGTAGAAGAAAATAATTATCTGTTAAAACCTGTGTTTACAATCAAAGCAAATTTAAACAGATTTAATTTTTTTATTTGTTGTATACATTTTAAGTTTCGTCCTTAACTAAAGAGTTACATATGAGCTTGTACTAAAAACACAAAGTCGTTGTGTAAGCAGTCATATTATACATACACACACACTTTTTTTTCTAAATGTCACTCATAAAAAATAAAAATGGTTAATATGATTTATGTTCTCTGTTAAGGCTGAACACTTATAAAGATATATCAAACATTTGATTTGAGTCTATGTTTAAGTTAATAATGAGTTAAGAACGCTTGAAATATTTACTGTATAAATGAACCATATTTACAAATGGCTCAGAATGAAAAATTTTGAGCAGCGCCCGCTCTAGCGATTACGCCGCACCAGACAAAAAGACCAATTCCCGCCCCTATATGTATATATATATTAAATAAAGGTACATATTTTTTATTTTTAATAAAAATCAAATCATTTTATTTAAATTTTAATAAAAGCATATATTTAGAAAGAAACATATAACATAACACTGATAATCAAACACTACAAAACAGTAGTAATTAATTAAGAAATATCTCTACCTAGCCCCAAATTGTATAAAAATTATATGGTTTAATAATTACTTTTTACATTTTTAAATGCTATTAAAAATTTGTATTATTGCATAAACAATCAAAATGCCATTATCTTGAAAATAAAACAAGGTAACATCAACTACGCTAAAATCATAATAAACTATTTATTTATATTTTCATAAAACAAAAATATAAATAATTATACCTATAAAGTACATTCAAATTTAATACAATATTTTATAGATTCAATAAACAGCGTGTTCGGATAAATTAAATATTTATTTTATTTAAAAACACTTTCATTGCTTCAATTCGGTAATCGATTCACGATAAACTAGTATCTATCAAACTAAACAATAGTTTAATTATAGATTTACTTATCTTTAAAAATTTAAGAAATTGCACTGAAGTAAATTTTATATACTTTCACTTGTTATCACTATCGACGTAATAGCAAGAATAATACTGTTGAGTAATGAAACCGCTCTTTTATAATTAG